>ML826572.1:40723-82493 GCA_009831015.1 Picea engelmannii
AATTTTGGAACGATACTTTGATTTTCTTACTTATAATCACGTACCCGATGCATATGCTAATTATATTTTAGATTGGCATTTTTCACATAAATAAGAAAAGAAAACACATTCAGACATTTACACATTGTAACATATATAAGTAAAGCTGAAGACCATTTTTTTTTATATTTCATCCTTTCGAGCTCAAAAAATATGGTGTCATAGTACAAAATGGGGCTCACACCCTCAAAATATATATATGGCCAGTATATAACATGACCATGGCATCTACACCTGTGGCACAAGATGCATATCATGATAGCACACTATGATGTTTGTGAGACACCAAGAGTCGCACCCACACACGGGGTACACCCACCACCTACCGCTGCATCGCCTCTCGCAGATCCTCCACTTGAACCATAGGAATCTTGTGCGTCAATTGAGACAGGTTCCCCTACACAATTTGTAGCAATATCTCTACGTCCCCTCCCACTTTCTCATATCCTTAGCCCCTCTGTCTATTTCGTGGGAATCCCTCTGGCCGTTCCAGAACTACATTTATGTATCAAAGCAATTGTTAATACTTTATACCATAAAAAAATATTTGCACTTTTTATTTTTATTGAAAAACAAAAAAAAATGAAATATATAAAAACATTTCTTACCAATATCACTGTAGGAAGAACCTGGGGGAAAAGGCATGTTCGAATCCCCTCTATAGTCGATCCCACTATAAGGGTAGTCATCAATGGATATGACCTGTCAGCACCACCAGAAAAAGAACTCATCATTATAGGGGGTTGGCACCCTACCACCTCCTAGCCGCCTCATCACATCAGTCCACTTTGACATGGATGGATCACGTTATCCATATGGAGTAATATCTACTCTAGGGATCAAACCTGAAACCCTCTCAAATAAAAACACCACAAAGTATGGATGCAAATCCAAAATCTCTCATTTTCCCTTGTTTGCAATCCGTCACCTGGCTCTTCATGTTAGACAATAGTGAGGTACACCCATAAACAATGGGTCTTAAACACTCCACCACACAGAACATGAGTGGCCTTGATTCTTGGTTCAATAGGCCCAACCTCAAAATCTATTTAAGTACAATCATGACGATCTTTAAGCTCAGTTTCTCGATCGCCCTAATAGGGAGTTGGCTCCCTACTTTATCTGTGCCTGTAACAAAGTGGGTGGAAATGTACTCTTCCATAGTCATACCACCCCCAGCACCTCATGCCTTGAGATTCACTAGCTCTCCTCAGAGAGACAATCCTGTGATGAAGTATAAATCATCCACTTCAATCCTCAATGGTCACCAATCAAGGTTTAAGGACTCTGTCTTCGAATCCAAGTAGTTTACTAGAAACTGGAGTAACCTCACTTGAGCCCTCATTCCCTTGAGAGCCAAAAATTTATAAAGGCCACATCATTTTAAGTCTTGTTGGTCCCTTTCATCTCTTCCCAATACTGCATCTATCTCTTCATGCTCCCTTTCCCTCCATTCAATCACCATCCTGCAAAGGAGAAACCGTGTTTTGAGTTAAAACCTTTCAAATATTTTGTTCAAGGACTTGTATGTGGGATAAATCGGTAAAAGTCACTTATAAGGCTGCATATATGCGTGCATTCTTTGTTTTTCCCACATATATGGGTTCGTGTACATGACCTGATGAACTCTCACCTGCGTATACCCTAGTTTCTATGTTACGCCCTCTAATACTAAAAAAATGGGACCTAAAATTGAAATTTAAACCATTGAACTTAAAGAAGAGGGGATGGGCACTTACTTGGTCCAGAAGGTTGTTGATTTCATTGATCATATCTACCACAATCAACACTTGAAGATCATGGGAAAAATGGCCTAAAAAGCACTATGTGGGTGAAAGACCTCAAATAGTATGGTAAAATGGTTTATTTTTACTATCAGTAGAAATTTTTTACCCACTTCCTATAGTTTGTGCTAATTTTTGACCTTATGGACTAATAGCGCAGTGGAAAGACTTGGTTTTTGGTGGTTTTGTCCAGGATTTTTGCGGTTTCCAGTGTCATACCGCTCATTCATTCCTTCGGCAGGTATATTCTTTCATCGACATATAGGATAGGTTTTCACTCTATTTTGCATTCTTTCATCATCCTATGATCATGATCCATACACCCTAGGTATGAACCCATTTATTAGTGACACAAAACCTTCTTATTGCTACTAGAAGTGTCGTTATTAAGTGGTAGAGGCTTACCAAACATGGGTGCCCTTTTTAGAACCTTTGTACCATTTGGTTCCCATGTAGAATTTATTCCATAGGACCGAGAGTTCCTTATATTCCCGATATGACTTTGCGTTCAAACTCCATATTATTACTCATAATCATTCTGACCGTTACCAATGGGACTACCCCCGAGTCTTGGTTAAGCTTTTTTCTGACTCCCGAAAAAATGAAAAGATTGTCGAGTGAACTTGTCTCTTTCACACTCGTTAAATGGATTTGAAAGGATGTCTATTTTGTATAAGTTTAACCCTTTTCCGAACCAAATATACTACTTATGAAAAAGGAATACTCTAGTCACCATCGACTAGAAGAGTTCTCCTGGGTATTATTTTATACTTTTTCAGGCCTAGGGGACTAAATCTACGAAAAAAGAATTTTTTTGGATTTAATTTGTAATCACATTCCATTATCCTTCTTGTAGTATTGAGCCTATTGTCAGTTCTCTCTTTCTTGTTATAAGCCTCTTACCTCAACAATTTTCAACACTAGCCAAGCAGAGTCTTCTATATATCCTTTGCATCTTGACACCCTGTACCCTTACAAGAAACTTCCCCCGAGTGTCCATGCCCCGCATGCACTTCCTTGCATTGAGAATAGGTATGTTCTGCTTCTTGGAAATAGATGCTTACTCGTGACACTCATTTCCTCTCTTGTATCATAGCATTTCTTTGTCAATGAAAAACAAAAATACGTGCGGGAAATGAATATTATCTCATATCGGCAGCAATCGTGTCACCTTTGAACATAGCAAAAACTTTTGGGTCCACTTTCATCCAAAGTTTGGGATTAGAATGACCTTAGGAAGCTGAGCTCGTTACTTAGAGTTTAATCCTCCAACCAATTATTCTTCTAGTCCCTATGGAGATATTGTTGATGTCTCCTACATCACAAAGTTTTATTATCAAGTTGATGTTGCCTGAGTTATTTTTATGTCTCATGATCTTGTTCAAAGGAAGTCTATCAGCCCGTGTCGGCCATTTCTCAAAACTCTTGACTTTGCATGTCGGCCATACCCTCAGTGTATCTTAGAGTCACATGAAGTTGTTTTCCTATCATGCACCTTGGTCCTACCTTCTTTATGGGTAGGTATCCTTGAACCCAATAGATGGAATTTCCTCATTGGTCACTAACTGGGGGTTTCCCTTGTATTCAACGACAAGAAATATATTCACACATTGGGATTCATGCAGTTTATTGGATTCCATTAGCCATATTGGTGGTTTCCTCACCTTTGACGATAATTTTCCTTATTGGCTACTATTCAAAGGGTCTCTTTCGTGCACTACTTGCATGTGCTGCATGCGAGGGATGCACATGGGCGTTGGTTCGTTAACATCCTATTCATCTGAGATCCTCCTAATCATCAAGATATTTCTTTGTACCTCGTGCTGAATGATGAGAGATTCCCTAATGCTCTCCTTTCAGTAGGTCTCCTTCCATCGAATTTATCTCATCTATTTTGGAAATGAGATCTAGAGTCCTATGAGTACCTAGAGGCTTGCAGTCATCAGTGGTAGGTTCTCCTTCCATCGAAAATTGGGAATACATCAATGTCTCATGATTGATGTATTTTTCAAGTGTTCGAGATCAACACCCTTATTCACACTTGTAGAATGTACTCGATGCCTTGATATCTACTTTCATTGTCGGTAGGTTGTCTTGTGTTTGTTAACTGTATACCTTAATGACCAGTAATCAAATGAAGTCTCATTGTGTTCAACCTCAAATCCTATATCCACATGATGTAGACTTGCACCTTCGATGGATAGTGTAGAAGACCTCCAACTTACAGTAACAACATTCCTCATATGTTGTTGTCTTTCTTTGGACCAATACCTATATGACTTCAATGATCATGGGAGATCAGATTGAACTCCATTGTATACATATATCTTCACATTGATTTTGAGACTGAATTCCACTATACCTTGTTCATGACTATGACAACCTATGGAATATGTCCTCTTTGTATTTCCTATTCATGGCCATGAACACCAATTTGATATATTTCCACATGGATATGTAGTGTAATTAAGATTGGAAGCCATGTGTACAAAGTCACTATGGATTGTAATACTCTCATGAGAAACTAGTAATTCCAGCTGATTCCTCATTACTCCACTTCTAGGAATTATAATTTATTTCGGCTATCGCAGATACTCCTATGACCTCACACATTTGGGGGCATTTGTTACAAAAAACATTTCCTCACTCCATGCAACTTGATTGAATGGATTTCCTTTTCCCTATGTAGATTTTAAGTTCCCTTTTTGTCCCTTCCAGAGCCAAAAAAACATATTTTTCCACATATGTGTTCCCTATCAGTTATACAATAAGCGTATATGTAGGTTTCTCCACTACATCCCGTGTACATCGGGTTTGGTGCTCAAAATTAAAAATTATGTCGGGTTTCCATGCCATGTCATGAGATCGATGATCCTTGACCTTCCATATACTGGAAACGCTCCGACTTGGCTCTTCAGTTCCATGTGAAGGTTATAAATTGAGCCATATCCAAGCCTTTATGGATTCAACAATTCAACTTAGAGAGAAAATACACTCTAGATAAATTTCACTTCATATTGAGTCTGCATCCCTTTGTCCTTGAAAGACTGAACTCTTTGTTCAACCCCCAAGGTCTTCCTTCTTTGTGATGGATAACCTCATTGACTCATTTATATGAGCTTGACTTTGGTGGAGGATTGAATTGGTGGAGGCCCAACTAGAGGGACTTAGTTTCTTGGTTCTGATATGTGTCGTTACAGAAGTTTGTCACCTATGTACTTATGTTGATTATTTGTTGATCAAAACTTCCACTAGATACCTTGCGATGTGAATATGCTTCTCCATGCTCCCCCTACATGTGAATACTATGTTGGAGGAAGGGTAGACTGACACTTCCTCAAGACCCATTTATTTGAATACATTGCTTGAGAAAGGGTCAACCAACACTTCCACTAGACACCCCTTGACACAAATACCATCCTTTAAGAAGGATCAACTGATCCTTATCCATTCTAATCATCCATAAAAATATTGTTCTTGAAGTAATGTCAGTGACTCGTCCACTAGATACCACACAATGTGAATAGAATTATTCATAAATGGTTGGCCAACCATACACCATGCTATCCCTACATGAGAATACTATGATGGTGGAAGGATCAACTAACCATTCCTTTGGACCCCCTATTATAAAACTTTTCTTTAGGAAGGATCAAATGATAATTCCATTGGATACGGTATGAAAAGAATACCATTTGTTACAACAAATTTTTCCTCACTCCATGCAACTTGCTTGAATGGCTTTCCATTTCCCTATGTAGACTTGAAGTTCCCTTTTTGTTTCTTCTAGAGCCAAAAAAACATATTTTTCCACATATTCACTCCCTTTCAGTTATACAACAAGCGTATATGCATGTTTCTCCACTACAGCCCRCGTACATCAGGTTTGTTGCTCAAAATTAAAACTTATGTTGTGTTTCCATGCCATGTCACGAGATCCATGATCCTTGACCTTCCATATACTAGAAATGCTATGACTCGGCTCTTCAGTTCCATGTGAAGGCTATAAATTGAGMCATATCCAAGCCTTGAGGGATTCAACAATTCAAATTTGAKAGCAAAAACACTCTAGAGAAATTTCATATCATATTGAGTCTGCATCCCTTTGTCCTTGAAAGACTGAACTCTTTGTTCAATCCCCAAGCTCTTCCTTCTTTGTGATGGATAACCTCAATGACTCCTTTATATGAGCTTGACTTTGGTGGAGGATTGAATTGGTGGAGGCCCAGCTAGAGGGACTTAGTTTCTTGGTTCTGATATGTGTTGTTACAGAAGTTTGTCACCTATGTACTTATGTTGATTATTTTAATAGAAATACTCTTTTCTCGTCCAATTGATATCTTCTAAATATTTGAATTATTATTCCATAGGTGTATTTTCCATGTATGTTAATGGATTATGCTAATATATAAGCTAACATTATATATTATCACCATATGCTTGTGTATCTTGGTTGTTGAGGACAAGCTACATGTATAAAGCTTTGGGTCATGTGCTCAATGGTTATCTTCTTAGAATGTTCGGATGAGGTAGGATCTTAGCCTTGGCTTGTTAAAATTTCATTTATATAACATCCTTGGGATTAGAGTTTATTTATGCGTGTCATTATGTCTGTTGTGGTTTACCCCTTGACATAGATATATTTTCCTCATAACACCATTCTTAAGGAAGGGAAGGCTAACAATTCTCCATGATCCCTCTCCATGTGACTATTATGATGGATTAAGGGTTAGTTGATGCTTCCCCAATATCCCCTTATAATAAAAAGTTGCTTGAGGAAGGGTTGGTCGACCCTTCCACTGGATACACCTTGACATGAAAACCATTATTTAGGATGGGTCTGCCAAGCCTTCCTCTAGATAAAACTAAACTTGAATCCTTCAAGAAGGGATGACCAACCCTTCTCTATGATACATGTCCATGAGAATACTTTTCTTGAGGAAATTTCAGCTAACTATTCCCTGGGATCCGTCTTATTCCAAAACCTTTCTTGAGGATTGGTGAATCAATCCTTCCACCATGTTATCCCCTAGCCTAGGGATAAATAAGGAGATCATGTCTTGAGGCCCATAGGTCCTAGACATGGAGTACAGAAAGATAGATGACTTAAGCATGGCCCCAGAGGGCCCCTCTTTTCTTCAGTGTAGTCCACATACCACCAGCAACAATATCCATCACACCAACTTGGTCCCGAAATAGTAGCGAGTCTTTCTCCATGAGGTAATGAGTCTGGGTATCATGGTATGTATCACTCTGATTTTTGAATCACTTGAACATGTTGTATTGAATCCGTCTTCATTTCATGACGCTTTATTGGAAATTATTCTCCTTTCCTTGTTCAAACTTGGAAGAGTGACATAGTTCCCTAGTAACTTCATTTCCCTTTAGGATGGGTTGATACTGGGTGGATATTTGAAGAGTCATCGTCCATTCCCTCCATACTTACCACTTTCCATCTTTATTCCTTCCATATCCCCTTTCCTTTTTGGGCATTGGGATTGGATACACTATGAAGGGTTGTACCTTACCTCGTGGGAAGAAGGGGCTGAAGGAATAGAGGGTAAAAGTAGCTAGCAAGAGTTAAAAGCCAAATCTGAAAACTTTGAGATTCTTCACCCAAGGATCCCCGATAAATCAGTGAAATAACTCTTATTAAGAAAAGGGGACCTACAATATAACATAAACACTCAAGGTATTAGTTGATGGATAGGATTTCTCATCATGAGCTGACCTATTATGACCATGGGCATGTAGCGGTATGACATTACCACCCATATGATCACCAAACAAGGGTAGTGGCTCTTGGTGGCATAGCCAAGAGAAAGGGGGTCTCATTACGAGCCAACCTTCTCATTTCTGTCAAATGCTTGTGGATAACGTTGTCACCTCTGGTCATCAAGCCAGGATAGTGGCCATCAACTATTCCCTTGAAGAACAAGAGAAAAAGATCAAAAGAAATAAACCTAGGAATAAAAGGCAATGAATGGGCTAGGAAACAATTGTATTCATGACAAGGTGTAGCTCGCCCTCCACAAAGGCACCCACAGGTAAGACTCTACATTTCCTTGTTATCACATGCAACCCATGCCCAAATATTTACCCCATGCTGTCGCATACACTTACATGACTTGGACTAGACTCCACCTGGGAAACACCCCAAACTTAAGAGAGGTTATCCCAATAGGACACCCTGAGACCCTCTCCAAACCTAACTTGTCAAATTGCATAACATCTTTGAGAATATTTTTGGGGTTAAGGGGGGTTTGATGCACATGTTTGTGTAATTTAATTATTGGATGTGATTTACATGCTATGATCCTTGTGACTTATGAACTCCTGGAGGGAGTACTTGTTGTTTCTGTAGGGCCTTTCCTGGTGGATAGGTACACATGAGGGAATTATTATCTCATACCTTCACGGGGGCTCAAGTACCATAGATGGATGTTGAAACCCCAGTTAGGGGTAAGAAGAGATTGAAGGCTTGTACCAAATGAAGGAAGGATGTTTCCTTTGGAGGAACTGTGGAAGACCTAGACTTGAGGTCTCATGCTACTCCCACCTTATCGTTGGCCTTGGGAGGCCTTGGACATCACCTCTGCAGCCCTGGACATCACTTGTCAACTAGGGTTGTTACCTTGGAGGCATTCATGAGGCCATTGGCACATGTGGGAAAATTTTAGGCCTTTGGAGGCCCAACGTCCCACACTTGAGGCCCAACGTCATCATAGGAGGGAATGACATCACCTTTGGAGGCCTAATTATATGCAAATTAAATTTATTTTGGTAAAAATGTAATTTTTTAGTAAACTGGCCAGGTCGGCCCTGATATTTTGACCTAAAATAATTAAAGGTCATAATTTTGGTATAAATAGACATAAAGTGACATTCATTTTTATCATAAATCATCACACACAAGTGGTGGTCTGAAATTTTCTCCCTCTTTAAGGGTTATTGGCCGAAATAACTAGTGCACATCTCTTGGAAGAGCTTTATGGTGGTGTATTTTGGCCTTTTTCATGGTGGAATGGTCTTCAACTAGGGTTTGAATTGATTATTCTTGATTAATTAAGTAGAAAATCTGCATTTTTATTCATGCTATGGATGTTTGTGGTAAAATTTACTTGTTCCATGTCTAAGATTATGAAATTTCTTTTTTAAACCTAGGGGAGAAACAACAAATGCTTTTTTCTCCCTACAACTCTTCTACTAGCTTGATCTTGCCAATTATAAATTTTCTTGGGAGTGATTATTAGAGCCCTAAAGTGTTGGCTCTCTAGTAATTTCTTTCTAGTCACCAATTAAATTGTCTTTCAAAAAATCTAAGGAAGGAAAGTATACTAGGGCCTGAAGGTGCCTACTCTCTAGCAAAACCTCCCTTAAAAGGGTCAAATTCTTGAGGCCTTGAAGTGTCAACACCTCTTGCATTTACTTCTTCCCTTATCTAAGCATTATCATTTTTTTATTTCCCAAGTGACATTGTTACTATTATTGACTCCATAAGCCCCTAAAAGGCACTAATTTATACACTCTTATGGATGAATGAGATCAAACAAACTTTCAAACTGTTTTCTTGAAACTCTCACTAACACTAACAACCATACTTATGCTGCTATAATTTCTGCTACAGCCTTTATTTAGCAGCTCTAATCAGCATACTAACCTATAAAGCTAACCCAGAAATTTGCACTAGCCTAGGTGCTATCATCCTAAGGCCTTAGCCTTCCTTTTGCTATTGTTCTAGGTGGAAAATTCTGAAGTTGTTTAAGGTTGTTGTTTCTGTTGTAACTAATGTTACATCCATCATTTCAGCCCCTTAACATCCCTTAAACTATCCATATAACCACCAACACTTGTACTAGGCAAGATACTATCAATATATGCTAAAGTGTTTGTTTAATTGCCTAATTTATGTACTTTTCTGAAGTGGTTTTGCTGCTCTGATCATTATTTATTTTACTGTTGTTACAAGTGTTTTGAAAGCCCATTTAAGTCACTTATTGACTTTTTTTGATATTGAAATTGTAAGTGACAAAGTATTAACAAATTGTAAAGTATTTATATCATTCTTGTCATCATAACTTGCAGTTTTCATATACATTGTTGTTGCTATAATTTTATCTTTGCTTGTCTTTAGTAGCACATATTTCTATCTTGAAGTCACTAATTTGAAACATTGATATCATTGGTTATTGTTAACGTTTTTTGTTTCATTGGTAAAGGGCAGGTACCATTCATTTACATTTCCTTTTTCCCCTCTGAACTTTACCAAGTGATTTTTTTCCTTGCGTGACCTAGAGAGAGGGGTGGGTTTTACTTGATATTTTTACCCTTCATCAACTAACTAGGTCTTGGGATGTCTCCCTTGGAGTGAATTTTTTCTCCTCCTAAATAGAAAGATGTATCCTATTGGGGTGAAAATGATAGGACTTTGTCTGTGTTATGTCAATCTAGGCCTACTTTCCTTTAGGCTTTGGGAAAGTATAGATTGTGCGATAACATACCATATATTCATTACTTGAATTCCATCCTTGAGGAACTTTCAGTCATCCATTCTCTATGCTACCCCTCCATGAGAATAAAATAATTAATGAAGGGTCAACTAACGCTTATTATTGCTCCCCCTTATATGAGAATACTATATTGGAGGAAGGGTTAGTTGAGAATTCACTACGATCATCATTATTCATTAACTTTGTTTTAGGAAGAGTCACCTAACCCTTCCACTAGATATCCCTTGGCTTGAATACCATCCTTTAGGTAGGGTCCTCTAACCCTTCTCCAAGTACCCCACCTTGAAAATACTTTGCTTGAGGAAGGGTCGACTGACCCTTCCTATGGATACCTCATGACATGTATACCAACCTTGAGAGAGGGTGCCAAACCTTCTTTGTGCTCCCCCCTCCATGGGAATACCATTCAGGACAAAAGGCCTACCAACTCTTCCTCAAGATCCCCCTTATGGAAAAACATTATTTGAGGAACTTGCAAGTGACCCTTATCCATTCTCTCTCCCTCCATGAGAATACTATGCTTGAAGAAGGTTTGGCCAACCCTTCCATTAGAAACCCCACAATATAAATACCATCATTGAGAAAGGGTCAACTGACCCTTCTACTTTATTCTTCTCAGTGATAATACTATGTTAGAGGAAAGATCATCTAACCCTTTCCCATGGTATGTGAAAAACATTCTCCAAGAAGGGTAAGCCAATGCTTCAATTGGATACCCGATGACACAAATACAATCCTTAAGGAAGGGTTGGTTGAATCTTCTCCATACTCCCCCTCCACAATAATACTATGATGAAGAAAGGGTTGGCTAAAATTACACTAGGATCCCCCTTATGTGAAAAATTTGCTTGAGGAAGGATAAACCAACCCTTCCATTAGATACCTCGAGAAGTGAATAAACCCCTCAAGAATGGTCAGCCAACCATTCTCGATGATCCACCTCCATGAGAATATTATTATTGAAGAATGATTGACTAACCCCTTGACTAGATATCCCACAATGATAATACCACCATCAAGGAAGGGTTAGCCAATATTTCTCCATTCTCCCCATCCATGAGAATAATATGCAAGAGGAAGGGTCAACCGATTTTTCTCTGTGCTCCCCATCCATGAGAATAATATGCTAGAGTAAGGGTTAAACACCCCTTCCTTTTGAACCCCATTATTCAAAAACATTACTTTAGGAAGGGTCTCCATGAAAATACTAATTTGGAGGAAGGGACAATCGATCCTTATGTAGTATACCGATTAGGTAAAAAACATTCTTGAGGAAGGGTTGATCAACCCTTCTCTGTGCTCCCTCCCCCATGAGAATATCATTCAAGAGGAAGGGTTGTTTGACCCTTCTCTGTGCATCATCCTCCATAATAATATCATTTAGGAGGAAGGGTCAACTGACTCTTCCATGGGATCCCTCTTACTTGAAAACGTTTTTAGAAGAAAGGTTAGCGGGCCCTTGTAACAAATACCCCTTTAATAAAAAAACATCTTTTAGGAAGTGTCAGCTGACCCTTTTCCAAGTTCCCCCCCCATAAGAATACTATGCTTGAAGAAGGGTCAATGACCCTTCCATTAAATACTGCTATGGGGGAAATTCCCCCTAAATTGGTTCTAAGGAATAGGCCTAACGATAACCCCCTAGAAGACTGACTTATCTCTAATATACCCCAAAACAATCTAAACTAAGTGATAAGAGAGAGGGAAGATAATGTTAATAAGAGCACCTTGAATCCTTTCGGTTGATGTAGACCTCTTCCACTTGTTTTTGCCTCTTAGATCACAGATCTCCTCCCAAAGATGACCTGCAACAAACCAAGAACACAACACAACAACATATACAATCTATAGTAATCACTTAAAATCCTAAATATAGATGTAAATGATCAAATATATAAGAACATGTACACATAAAGTTTTGGGACAAATATAATCTCTTTTATTCATAAACAAGATGAAAGGTTACAACCTTTTCTTATTGACACTGCTCTACGAATCAAGTGTTGGTTGTGGAGCCTGTTTATCTTCCTATTTCATAGGTCTTTGTTTTCAGCCGTGTTTATACCCCATGAATATTGTACACCCCTCCACATGGGGGTGTTGTAGGGGGGGCTTTCCCCCCCTGCGGGGTCCGAGGGAAAGCGGGCCCCTGAAGGAAAATTTTCCTTGTAAATGTATATTGTAATTTCATAGTAAATTTGGACCGTTAATTATAAGGTCATAGATTTGACGGTAGACGTTATGTTATGGTTTTTTTCCCTAGAAGGAAACCCTGTTTTATGATGGAATTGTATTGTGGTTGTGTATCATTACGAATATTGTATTCTGAGAGAGGATACTATGAGAGAAAGAAGAGGAAGTTACAACGGGTGTGTTGTAGGTTGTATCCCTTCATTTGCTGGATAATAAAAAGGAAGGACCTGGAAATTTATCTGGTGAATGTAGCCCACACTGGTTGAACCACGTATATCTATGTTTCTATTGTATCATGTATCTTTTGTGTTTTATTTCCGCATTTGTTTTTATTTTATTTCTCCACGATCCTATTTTTCTAACACCAAGTCTGGGATCCTTTGTCATGACTCCAAGTGCACCAATCCCACATAAAATTATCACAACTAACATGCCAACATGGGAACAAGGAAGGGTTGCATAGGGGGAATGAATGGAAGGGAAAGCTGAGGACAAAACTTAGAGGAAGATGCAAAACTTGGGTAATGAGAGGGAAAGGATTTTGGCAAAGTTTTCTTGTCTCCTTGTTCATATGTCTAAATGACTCCCCTAGACCCCTTTTTATATGAGAAAAATATGGTTATTCGGTTTGGGGAAGGGATACAAGGGGTAAAATGGTTAGGAAACCTTCATAGCCCGTAAACTCCCCTGAAATATGCGCAATTTTATATTTTTTGCATTTTTTGGAGTAAATGTAGGCTAACTAGCATACAACACGCGTTTGTATGTGGGAGGATTAGCATGCAGCACACGTATGTACGATGGATGATAGTGCAACGTGACATGTACATTATCCAAAAAGTTATTTTTTGAAGGAAACCTCAATAGTATGATTGACAAAGGATGCAAATGGATGTGCCAATGTCTTGAATGCATAGATGTGTCATTTTTGGACTATAACAAATAACACAAGATAAGAATACCATCACTAAAGTTTATGGCTCAAGTTTATGTAAACGGGGTTAATAGAGACTTAATTGATCACTATTTATCCTAACTAATCATTTGGTTCAATTAAGTAGGTCCTATGACATACTTGATACTTTGTGTTGAATTTCATCCACATTCTCTTTCAAGCAATGATTAACATACTTATAAAATGTTTTCTTTGTTATGTTCTATGCCTTTTTTGAGTTGTTCCTTCTAATTGGGGCTTTCTCTTGAGTTAAATTGTGTTCATATGTTTAACCAATGTAGTGATGATTCTTACTTGTGGTTCCTTTATCTTTATGTAATGAGGTTCCTTGCATGATTCAACTCATTTGGAATGTTAGGTTCTACTATTAAGATCCTAAAAAATTTTGTTGTTGGATCATTTTTTACTATTTGTGCCTATTTAGATGTTGTACATTGTTTGAGATTCCATCTAGCAATCCATTTCACTAAAAACACTTTTCCTTGGACTCATATATTCACTAGTCCTAGGTAGCCTTTATGTTTTGGAAAAATACAATATAGCATGTAGTCTACATGGAAACAAATCTAGAGTATTTCAAAATTTTATCAATACAATTTTCACAATGGAAACAAGTGCAATTTAGGAATGGTGACATAAGAATACATCTCTCAAATATTTAAACTATGAGGGTGTTAGCACTCTCTAAATTTGTTCGGCTGATAAAAAAAATGACAGAGGTAACCTACAAAACAACTTTAGAGATGGGTACTATCCTGCTAAGCTTAGAGAGGGCTCTCTCCTGTCACTTGGTATTTTTTTAAAAATCAATGGCTAGGTTTTGTTGTTTTGGGGGTTTTTTTATAAGTTTGTTGGCAAGGAAGGGGAGGGAGACTTAGGGCTATGGAGTCAAACTTCTGAAAATGGATGGAAGCACTGACTGGTCTATAGAAATATCCATAGGATAAAGGATAAATGAGGCGATAAATCTGAGTTATAATTTGTAAATTTGCAGAGTGTAGGAAGAAAAGAAAACATATAACTGCATCAGAGCATTAAATAAATGAATTCTGAATTAGTTACGAAGAACTTAACACAGTTTAAATTTCTTCAGCCGAGAGCATCACAAGATGAATTTTGGGCCTTTGAATATCCAATTTAAACAGAAGATAGTGAAAATAAAATAAAAAATACAAGAAATACATACAAAGAAAGGAGACAAAACTCAGTTCACCACCATTAGAATATTTTCATGGAAACTTCAAGACTTTTGCATCTGTATTCAATTCAGCTTTAGAAAATTACATTCAAGTTCCAAATAGCTTAAAATCGCTCCCTTTCACTTATTCCAACATTTATACATTTGGAACTCCTAATATTTATACAAGTTTGAGTCCCTTCGGTTTGAAACCAATTACAATGATTTAAAAATGAAATGTTTCAGTTCTTGAAACTGATTACAATAATTACAAGGAACAGTTTTGGTTTTGGAACCAATTTAAAATGATTAGCAAGAAAATGTTTGGTGATATGGATTTTGAATCCTCTGACACTTTAGTTACTTTCTTCGCCACTTGTTATGTTTTAGTCTTCCACCTGATCTGCCATCTTCAATGACACATGTACATCATCTACTGGTCCCTAGAAAACTACACTTTATCTTACCCAGCCGTACTATCTCCTTCCATTGCAAGTCAGAAGGGATATCATAGTTTATAATTTCCTTGTTCATTATCTCCAGTTCAATGCAGGAAGCATATGACATGACTAGCAGTCCAAGTTTGATTTATTTGAACTGATTCAGAATCTCAAAGTTTGTAATCATATGCTCAACCAATGTGGCTCCTTTCAGATTTTCTTCCAGGGTTTTGAACTTGGAGTGATCCATCCTGCACTGAGTGAGGAGAGCATTGTATTCTTCATGATCATGCAATTTTCCTTGCCATCCCAAAATGGTGGGAGGCCTTTGATAAACAACTCTTCAAACAAATCCTTAAACTCTTGCACACTTTTCTCCATCTGTGTTGCCTTGGTTTGAACTGATTTCAACAGGTTATGTTTGGCAATAACCCTCTTGGACCAGATGATCAATGTAGTTCTTTCTTTAAATCCAATAGTCTGAAGTTCTGCAGTAGGAATGGAGTTGAGTAGATTTATGGCATTTTGTTCCCATTCTGATGGCTTCTTTGCTAAATTCTCATTCACAACAGTGCACCTGCTTCTGGCTGTGATGGCTATGTTGTCTTTATCATTGATGAATTTTAAATACACTTTGAACATGGCAGCTTCAACAACTATAGAATCCTAGATGATATGCTTGGCCCCCTAAAACAAGCCTTTTCCTCTTAATCTTATTTTCAACTTATCTATCCTTTCCTACAAGGCTCCATTCTCCTTTTGAAATTGAGACATTTTTTCATCCTTTGCTTGCATCTCTTGCTTCAATTTCTCTATGCTCCCTTTTAGACCTTTGATTTCTCCTTCCTTCAGGCCGACTTGTGACATGGCCTGGACAAGTAATTCATTGTTTGGCCCATCTTCTGCAGTAGGAGGTACGACTACAACCCTATTTAGCAATTATGTTTTCCCTTGTGACGAGTTCACCTTTTCTTGTTCTAGCTACAATGCCCTAGCCTTTTATTCCAATGCCTCTTGACGAAGTGTTTCATTCTCCTGTTCTAGAGCAACCAATTCTGTTTTTTGTGGATGCTCTGTGGGAGACATTTTAAGTTTCTTCTTCAAGCTTTGAATCAATTTTTCCTTCTCATCCAATGAGGATTTCACCCCTTGGGGGCCTTCAGATTCCATCCTCTTTACCTGAGTCTTCCAAGCTCTGCTAGATGCTTTTTATTTCCTCAACTACCCTTCCAATTTCATTGCATAATATGACAACTTGGAATTCTTCAAGCTTAAACTCGGGTAATCAGAATAAAACATATCACTAGTGTTCTTATGGAATTTGACCTTGTCTAGAGCATTGATGTTGTCATACCTTATATTTTTCTCAGATACGTTGTCTTCATCTGCAACTACAATGTTGAAGGTCCTCTTCTCAATATCCCTTATTCTGAACAGAGAAAACTTGTGCTGAGAAATCTTTTCCACTTCAGGGACTAACTCCCTCATCTCACTCAGGGCCATGTTTCCTTTCTCAACATATTGTTTTGCTAAATATTCTTTAGATTGATAAGTTGCCCCAGATGTTTTATCAAATATGTGTTTTTTTCTTCTAAAGGTTCTTGATCTGCCTTCACTTTGGAGTTTTCTTCCCTTTTCAACTTGTATAGTGATAGTACCACTCTCCACCATATCCATATTTACGTATTGTTTAGGCTCTTCCTCCTCTAAATACACTATCTGTGGAGACTGTGTAATCTTCATCTTCTTAGGAGCATTACGCTGATCAATGGTGCCCATGGCCTCTGAACTACTTCTATTGTTGTAAACACTCATCTTAGGAACTTTGACTATCAGTTTCTGAGGAGCTTGTTGTGTTTGACTTCTTTGCAGGGCTGCCTCTACTTGTTGTGTCTAACTTTGTTGCAGGGTTTCCTCCACTTGTTTTGTTTGAGATGTTTGCAAGATCACTTCCATATCAGCACAGACTTCTAGGTTTGCCAGTTTATCAAAACCCTCAACATGTTCATGCTCATAAGGGGCCTGTTTGTTCATCAATATTATCTTGGATATGATTTGGTGTGGATCATATCTCCTTCCATGTAGCTGTGCAAAACCAAACTCTTTGATATTTTCTTGAATCTAAGGTAAACAAGATCTAGATTTGATAATTAAAGGGCCAATGATAAAAGGGAACTTGAGGTTGGATGATTTGAGAAACTTTAGGAAATGCTTTGTCTCAAATATGATTATTTTCCTGATGAATTCAAGGGTAAAGACTCCGGGGTTCAGAAAAATAGGCAATAGATAGGGGGATTCATGACAACCATAAAACCATATTATTGTTGAATGCATGAACAGTACCCAGCCCCCCACTCTGTTTTCTAGATTTGGATGCAAATAGTTCCTCGTGTCATTCAAAAATCTAGGTAGGGTGGTGTTGAAAATAAAATTGTAAACCATGGACATGACTTTGTTGATGAAGATGAGCAGTGTAATCCTTTTACATTCAGTTGATATAAATGATGCTTCAGAGAATTCTCTCTTATTGGTTTCTAGGAAAATATTCAGCAAATAGGTGTAATATCTGAAATGCCTTAGAGAGCGGAAATTCACTAGTTGTTTATGGATATTATCAGCTATGAATTGATCAAAACTTATGCGAACTGACAGACCATACTCTGACTGAAAAAAATGTCAACAGGAAACCCAACATGACTTCGACCACATGCTTGTCATTATCTAGACCTAAAATTTGACTCAACAAGGAACAAGCCCATTGGATTTCAATAACCATAATACTCACATTCATTGGAAAAGACAGATTCTCTGAGAGGTGTTCTGGTTTGACAATTGTCTGTAAAAACATATCTCGGACCTTTGATGGACATTCTCTGTATACCCTAATTAGATTTTCTTCATTGAATGATTCAGATATTGTGGAGAAAAACTCTGGTATATTGAGGGAGTCTCGAATTGACAGGCTCTCTACTCTACACATGACCTCAGACCCCTGTTTATTTATGACGACTGTTTCTTCATGTGAATACTGCTCTGCGCACCAACCTATGAATTCAAGAAAAGGGAAAGTGACTTTGATAGCATAAGGGACTATGGTGGCCTAGACTGCTTCAAGGAATGGTATATACGCCTTCCTACATTATCGAACAGATTTCTTCTAAACATAGAGATGGGAGAAATGGTGATTTCAGTGTCGAAAATATTTGAATCTCGGTCAATTAGGGCTTCTTCATTCGAAACAGGGTCTTTCTCTGTTATTGAAGTTATGATAGGATCCATGGAGGTGATGAAAAATACCTGGAAATGAGTGGAAATGGTGTGAAATGGTGTGAAATAGCGTACTGTTGGGATGCAATCAAATGAGGGTGGTCGCGCCAAGTTTCAAATGGTCTAGTCTTTCGAAATAATAATAAAATACATAACAAATGCCCTTTTATACATTTTCCAAATTTCGAGGGCGTGAGGAAGTGGTTTGGGGAAACCCTCTTTTCACCCCAAAATGCATCTGGTGGTGCCACGTGGCCCCAACCGAAAATCATGGTTTAGATTTCGACCCTCTTTCTGAAATTATCCTTCACACAATTTCTCCCCCTGAAATGATCCTCGACCCTCGATCTAAAGAGCTTACGATCTGTGATGTATTGGGTCCCACCCGCTTAGTGCCCCTGCCAGTTTATCCTTTTCCTGCCAAATTTAGCCCCTTCCTCTAGTTTGTCAATACTCCAAACTAATCTAGCGTCTCGCTAAGTCCATAAATCTTGATTTCACACAAAAAATTTAATGGTGATAACATGGGCTCAGACTGGGGATGCTATCCTCCCAGCGAGGTAGCAAAGAACGACATACCAATTTCTTACCCATTGGGCTTTATTTTACTCCTACAATTGAATCTATCAACATCTTATTCCGAAAACTCAAATTATACTCAGCATAACTTAGGGCCTTCGCTTCGGACTTCAATTTATGTTGATTTGATTTCGATTGCTTCAACTGAAAAACAAAAATGGTTATATACAATGAATGGAAAGGGTGAAAATTCCTTTAAGAGAGATAATGCTTGAGAAACCTTCCATTCATAGGTCCTCCACCAACAAGATATCCATTGTGTTCCTGTAGCATATAGGCATTATTTCCATGGTATGCCACAATTTTGAAAGGTCCCAGCCATAGATGGTCAAATTTCCCATGCTTTCCTCTGTCTTCATTCCTGGCATCCCATCTCAACATCAAATACCCCACTTTGAAATCATCTTCTTTGGTATTCCTATCAAAATCCTTTTTAATCCTGTCTTGGTGCATTTGAGAGTTGTTGAAGTATTTCTCTCTTGTTTGTTGGAAATTGATCAGTTGGTCTGTCCTCCTTTGAGTGGCATCTAGTTCAA
The DNA here is from genome assembly GCA_009831015.1 of Picea engelmannii. Taxonomy (NCBI): domain Eukaryota; kingdom Viridiplantae; phylum Streptophyta; class Pinopsida; order Pinales; family Pinaceae; genus Picea; species Picea engelmannii. The sequence goes on from ML826572.1 coordinate 60,204, forward strand.
CATCTTGCTCCTATAGAAACCTCATCACTGGTAATCCTAATGAAGTAGGAAAAAATGCTTCTGTGCCATACACAATCTGGAAGGTTGAAGTGACAATAGACCTTTTAGTAGTGATCCTGTCAGCCCATAGTGCATGGATGAGCTTTTTGTGCCAAGCCTTTTTGTTATCTTGTAGCAGCTTTTTGATGATTCTGGTCAAACTTTTATTGGATGACTCAGCCAACCCATTACCTTAAGGGTAATAAGATATGGAATGACCAAGAGTTATATTGTAATCACTACAAATTTTTTCCATCTTTTTGGACTTAAATGTTGTTGCATTGTCTGTAATGATTTTGATTGGACAACCAAACCTGGACAAAATGTTGTCCTCCAAAAACTGGATGATAACAATATATGTGTCTTGCCTGGTGGGGACTGCTTCAATCCACTTGGTGAAGTAATATGTGGTTGTCAGTATCCACTTGTGTTGAGTTGAGGATTGTGGATGAATTTCTCCTATGAAATCAAGGTCCCATTGTCTAAAAGGTGCTTCAACGGAGATGGGCTTCAAGGGAAAAGGATACAATTTTCTCTTCCCATAAAAAATTTGGCATTCATGACAGCTTGAAACTTATTTGTATACATCAGAAAAAATGTTGGGCCAATATAACCCAACTCTTAGTGTCTTGTGCACATTAGTTTTCCAATAATGGTGCCCTCCACAGTCACCTTTATGAAACTCTCCGATGGTATTTTCTACTTCTCCCTACAACAAACAACTCAACAATATTCCTCCTGGATCCTTCCAATACAAAGATTGATTTACAATACAAAACTTTGTTGCTTTTAGCTTTAAAATCCTGGCCTTGGTTTTGCTCAATTTAGGAGGAGCCTGCAAATTTCTCAATGCATAAATAATATCAGCATACCATGGGGAGTCAAGGAATTTTTAGTACACCTAAGGGACCTTTTATTCTTCCGATTCTGCTGACAAATCAACAATGAAATTAATTCCCGAGAGCTCACAATTTGTTTGTTCCATTAGCTTTGCAAGTCCTTTCCCCTTGATCAACTTGGTAGGTTTTATCTCAAGGTCATACTCCAACAACACAACTATCCACTTGCCCCTTCTTCCCTCAACACCAGGCTGAGTTAAAATGTCCTTCACAGAATTGTTGGGTACATAAGCAATGGTATGAGAATGTAAGATATAAACTCTAAACTCCTTCAGGGCCTTGACCAGTGAATATGCCTAGTTTTCCATGATATCATACTTTAATGGGGAATCCCTCAATGTATTTCTATATTATGTTATAGGCCTCTCAAAATTCTTCTCATCCTTGTGTAATAAAACACCAGCAATGGTGTGCTCTGAGGCAAAAGAAAACAATATAAAGTTTTTTTCAAAGTTGGAACTAGTCAGAACTGGAGCCTTGGTCAATGCCACTTTAATATATTCAAAGGATTTTATGGCTTCAGGGGTCCACTTTATCTCACTTCCTTTATTGAGCATTTTATTGATATCCTTTATGATTTCAACCACATTAGGGATGAATCTTCTCAAAAAGTTTACTTTCCCCAGGAAAGATTTCACTTATTTTTTCCTTCTAGGTGTGCCAATTTTTAATCTTCCCTCAAATATGTTGGGATCCATATTTATTCCCTCCTTTGAAATAATGTGACCAAGCAACTTCCCCTCTTCCATGCCAGAATTAGACTTCTTGGGGTTCAATGAAATGCCAAACTTCCTACACTTTTGAAAATCACTCCTTAGATTTTTAAGATGTTCTTCATCATAAACTGAATATACAGTGATATCATCTAAGTAAATAACAATAAATTTATCTTTCTCATCAGAAAAAGTTATATCCATAGCCCTTTTAACTGTTTCTCATGCATTCACGAGCCCAAAAGGCATCTTGGCATACATGAAGGTGCCCCATCGTGTTGTAAAGGCTGTTTTTTCCTGATCATCAGGATGTACCATGATTTGATTGTACCCAAAGAAATCATCCAGCATTGAAACTTTTTGATAGCCAACCACTTTTTCTAGAATGTGATCCATATTAGGCAGTGGGTAATTGTCCTTCAGAGATACCCTATTCAGATTTCTGAAGTCTACACATAATTTGATCTCTCCACTCTTCTTTCTGACATGTACCAGATTTTCCACCCACTTAGAAAATCTCAGAGACACTATGATCTTGGCTTCAAACAATTTCTTTATCTCTTTCTCAATTAAGGGAAACAAGAAAGGATTGATTCTTATTAATTTATTTTTGAAAGGTTTATGATCCTCTTTGATTGGAATCACACGCCGAATCACCTTAGTATCATAAACTTTCAGATCTTCATAAATCTAGGAAAAAACATTAGGAAATTATTTATTAAATTGATATACCTTTGCTTAACCTCTGGGCTAAGAGTCTTGGATAGCTTGATGATCTTGGGATCCTCCTGAGTCCCAATGTTGCAATCTTCAACATATCCATCATTTACAATAATTTTAGGACTCTTGGCCACATCATTGTTGTCAAAGAGTTTTTCTAATGGGACCAGGCCTTTGGGAATGATGTTATTTTTTCACTGCATTATATCCTTACCAACAATCTGATTCTTGAAATAGCCATCATTTGCGAACACAACTGCATCTTCTTCTTCACCACAATATTCCTCATCAATATTCAAATTTTCAAATTCACCCTCCATCTTCAGGAAACTTTATATTTGTTTGTCATCTTCGAAAACTTGCTAGTACTTAATGTTATCAGGCACTGTTGGTCTGTACTTGACCTCAATCTCATATCTTTTGTTAGAAAAAATTGGTATTTTGAAAACTGAGGCTGAAGTAGCTAGGGCATCATCAATCTGATTCTGCCCCCTTGGAATCAATGAAAGATTATACTCTGGAAATTCTTCAAGGAGATGAAGAACTATATTCCTATAGGCTCTTAATCTGGGATGATTTTCTTGATATATACACTTTATCTGATTGATAATCAAATCAGAATATCCATGTACAATTATTCTCCTATCACTCATTTCTTTCAAAGTATTTAATCCTTATACTAATGCCTCATATTCAACCATGTTATTTGTGCAATCGAAAGCATGTTTATAGGAACAAAGTTTTGTACTTCCTTTGGGAAGGTTAATCCACACACCAACCCCTGCTCCTTCTCTATTGATAGCTCCATCGAAGCTCATATTCCACATATGATTTTCTGCATTACTTTGTTTCTCTAAACTTTCCTCATTTTGTTGATCAGATTGGTCTTTGGCAGTCATATCAATCTCCGACACTTTCTCTTCAAAACTTGAATCATTAAAGAAAATGGAAGAACCAATCTCAGTCTCCACAGACTAAATGGGATGGTTGTTTGGCTGGGCCTTGTTACTAACCATGTATTTGAGAAAAACTTCCCTGTACAATATCCTATCTTGACCAAAACCAGGGATAGTGGCATATGATATATCCATTTGCAGAGTCCCTTTCAACTTTGCAACCCATGACCTAGATAACAACATGCCAAACTTAGGAGGGACATTAGCAACCACTACATCCATGACCATATTTTTTGTTGGAATTTGAGAAAAATATACCACCAGATATTTGATTAGGCCCAGGCACTTCACCTTCCTTGAATCAAAGGAGAAAAGATCTGTGTAAGGCCTTGTAATGTTCAGGCCCAATTGGTCCATGACCACTTTGGGCATCAAATTATGGGATGCCCCTGAATCCAACATAACATTGTGCAGAGTCATATCATGAATCTTCAGACTAAAATAGAAAGGGGGGACCTCATCAACATCATTACTCTCCTCTACACGTGGGCCAAACAAGATGGCATGATGATCATCTTGTATATTCAAAGTATTAGAAGTTTCTTCCATCTTGAGCATCTTAATTATCTAGTTTCTATATTCACTACTCTTTATCATCTCATTGAATGGAACATAAATTTTGATTTTGGCCATCTCACTTTCAAAGTTAAAGGAAGAAGGGGTTTTCTCTACCTCTTTGATGACTATCTCCTTTCTTGTTCCAGGCACTTTCTTTGGAGGTTGTTCCTTCTTCTTTCCTTTCTCCACAACATCCTTTGCAACAGAGTCCTTCTTAGGTTGAATTGAAGAAGGTATATTATTTTTAGCTTCTTTGGTAGGATTTCCCTTTGGAGGATTTGCAGGGACCCTTTTATTTCGAAGATTATATTGTTTTTGAAATTGCATGATGGCATTCTATAGCCCTGTATGGTAATCTTATTTTTCCACTGATAACCTTTCATCATTATCCTGCATGAATATTTCATTTGCATCCATGAATTGATTATGTTCTTCTTTAGTTAGAAACACCTTTGTTTCATCACCATCACAGCAATGTATATTGTCTTCAAAATTTTCATCAAAATTCTCATTTACATAATTATTTTGAAAAGGAGGTCTTATTTGTTGATCACCTTGGTTCCTCTGATCTCTTTGTCTAATTTGTGGAACTGTTGGTCTCCTTTGGTTTCTCGGTGGAACATCAGCCTGTTCTCTAGTGTTATGCTTATTATCTAAAGACATCCTCTCCATGAGTTTCTCCATGGTCTTCATCATCATTTCAAACCTCTCTTCTGATGACTGTGAGGTTGAAGGTTGTGCCTTATCTTGAACCTTGTTCATGTCCCTATTAGAATTATATTTGATCTTTCCTGAAGCCATTAAATTTACTTCAACTTCTATTGCATCACTCATCATATCATCTAGTGAAGTAGATCTTCTTTCCCTCAACAACAAAGAAAAATAACTTTCAAAGGAATCAACATATGTAAGTTGAGCAACTCTAGGAGGAGGTTTTACTTTAGTAGGAATTGAATTGTAGACTTTTATAAATCTAGCCGAAAACTCTTGGATCGTTTCATCAAGTGACCTTCTCATGTTGTTGTACTGGGTTAACAACTGAAGGGGTTTTTTCTTGTCACCCCACGTTGCAAGAAAACTCGTTTCAAAGGATTCAAAATTTAGTATACTTGTTGTTGGGAGAGATTTGAACCACTTTCTAACTTCTCCTGTAAGACTTTGTGCAAACAACCTCATTTTTTCATCTTAAAAATCTACCTCTTCAAAGTCTACAAAATCATTGAACCAGCCTAAGTGTTTTTGGGCTGACACATTGCCTTCAACATCATACAACTTAATCCTTTGATTATACTCCTAGGGAAAATCATGTAACTGAGCAGGTAGAACAAGAGGGGAAAACCTAGCTGCCATGGTTGCGGTAAGAACTTGAAGTGGTTGTTGGATATGAGTAGGAATCACAAGAGGTTTAGTAGAGGCAGCTAAAATTAAATCTTGGAACCTCTTCTCGTCAAAAATGATCTCATTCAAACAAGACTCGGATTTAGTTCTGAATAGAGTTTGCTCAAATTTCAAATCAAAATCAAGGTCTTCAATGCTTTTCACTCCATATTTGGGCAATGATAGATATATGTCTAGACACAAAACTGGGATTATTGGATTTTCTTTTCTTTTGTGTACAATTTTATCAGGATTAGACACAGGGATTTCTTCTTTTGGGTATGGATTGCTCCTGGTATGAATTCTCTTGGGAGCCAGTATTTCTCACTCAAACTACTTTATGCTACTAGTCTCTTTATAATGGAGTCGCCAGGGTAAATTTAGTTTCATTCAATAAGGTGTTTGATTCACTATCATCCTCAAGAATCAAATATGAAGCTTTAAGTTGTTCTTTTCCTAGAGAAGATTTTACTTTTGTCCCCGACAGTAGCGCCAGAATGTTAGCACTCTGTAAATTTGTTCGGTTGATAAAAGAAACAACAGAGGTAACCTACAAACCAACTTTAGAGCTGGGTACTAGCTTTCTCATCTCAAAGAGGGTTCTCTCCTATCACTTGGTATTTCTTTGACAATCAATGGCTAGGTTTTGTTGTTTTGGGGTTTTTTTTATAAGTTTGTTGGCAACGAAGGGGAGGGACACTTAGGGTGATGGAGTCAAACTTATGAAAATGAATGGAAGAACTGACTGGTCTCTAGAAATATCCAGAGGATAAAGGCTAAATGAGGCGATAAATCTGAGTTATACTTTGTAAAGAGTGTAGGAAGAAAAGAAAACATATAACTACATCAGAGCATTAAATACATGAATTCTGAATTAGTTAGGAAGAACTTAACACATTTTAAATTGCTTCAGTCGAGAGAATCATAAGATGAATTCCAGGCCTTTGACTATCCAATTTAAATAGAAGACAGTGAAAATGAAATCAGAAATACAAGAAATACATACAAAGAAAGGAGACAAAACTCAATTCACCACCATTAGAATCTTTTCATGGAAACTTCAATACTTCCGCATGTGTATTCAATTCAGCTCCAAAAAATTACATTCAAGTTCTGAATAGCTTCAAATCATTCCTTTGCACTTCTGCCAACACTAATACATTTAGAACTCCTAATATTTATACAAGTTTGAGTCCCTTCGGTTTGAAACCGATTACAATGATTTAAAAATGAAACGTTTCAATTCTTGAAACTGATTACAATAATTACAAGGAATAGTTTCAGTTTTGGTAATGATTTAAAATAATTAGCAAGAAAACGTTTGGTGATCTAGCTTCTAACTCCTCTTATGCTTCAGTTCCTTTCTTCACCACTTGTTTTTTTCTGGTCTTCCACCTGATATGCCATCTTCAATGACACTTGTATATCATCTACTGGTCCCTGGAAAAATGCACTTTGTCTTACCCAACTGTACTATCCCCTTTCATTGCACGTCAGAAGGGATATCATAGTCTATCATTTCCTTGATCAGGATCTCCAAAGGGATATCATAGTCTATCATTTCCTTGATCAATATCTCCGGGTTAATGAAGGAAGCATATGACATGGTTGGTAGTCCAAGTTTGACTGCTTTGAACTGATTCAGAATATCAAAGTCTATAATCAGATGCTCAACCAATGTGATTCATTTCATATTTTCTTATAGGGTTTCAAACTTGGAGTGATCCATCCTGCACTGAGTGAGGAGAGCATTTTATTCTTCTTGATCATACAATTTTCCCTTTCCATCCCAAAATGGTGGGGTGCCTTTGATAAATAACTCTTCAAAAAAATCCTTAAACTCTTGCACACTTTTCTCCATCTGTGTTGCCTTGGTTTGAACTGATTTCAACAGGTTATGTTTGGAAATAACCCTCCTGGCCCAGATGATCAATGTAGTTCTGTATTTAACTCCAATAGTCTAAAGTTTTGTAGTAGGAATGGATTTGAGTATATTTATGGCATTTTGTGCCCATTCTGATGTCTTCTTCACTAAAGTCGCATTCACAATAGTGCACCTGCTTCTGGATGTGATGCTATGATGTATTTATCATTGATGAAGTTTAAATACACTATGAACTTGGCAGCTTTAGTAGATATAGAATCCCATATGATATGCTTGGCCCCCTAAAATAGGCCTTTGCCTCTTAATCTTATTTTCAACTTATCTATCCTTTCCTGCAAGACTCCATTCTCCTTCTGAAATTGAGCCATTTTTTCATCCTGTGCTTGCATCTCTTGCTTCAATTTCTTTGTGCTCCCTTTTATCCCTTTGATTTATCCTTCCTTCAGGCTCACTTGTGACATGGCCTGGACAAGTACTTCAGTGTTTGGCCCAGCTTCTGCAGTAGGAGCTATGACTACAACCCTGTTTAGAAATTATGTTTTCCCTTGTGACCAGTTCACCTTTTCTTGTTCTAGATACAATGCCCTAGCCTTCTAGTCCAATGCCTCTTGATGAAGTGTTTCATTCTCCTATTCTAGAGCAACCAATTCTGCTATTTGTGGATGCTCTATGGCAGACATTTTCAATTTCTTCTTCAAGCTTTGAATCAATTTGTCCTTCTCATCTAATGAGGATTTCACCCCTTGGGGGCCTTCAGATTCCATCCTCTTGAAATGAGTCTGCCAAGCTCTGCTAGATTCTTTTTCTTGCCTCAATTGCCCTTCCAATTTCATTGCATAAGATGACATCTTGGAATTCTTCAAGATAAAACTTAGGTAATCAGAATACAACATATCACTAGTGTTCTTATGGAATTTGACCTTGTCTGGAGAACTAATGTTGTCATACCTTATCTTTATCTCAGATACTTTGTCTTCATATGCAAATACAGTATTAAAGGTCCTCCTCTCAATACCCCTTACTGTGCACAGAGAAGACATGTGCTGGGAAATCTTTTCCACTTCAGGGACTAATTCCCTTATCTCACCTAGGGCCATGTTTCCTTTCTCAGAATATTGTTTTTCCAAATCTTCTTTAGATTGATAAGCTGACCCAAATGTTTTATCAAATATTTGTTTTTTTCTACTAAAGGTTCTTGAGTTTCATTCACTTTGGAGTTTTCTTCCCTTTTCGACTTCTACAGTGCTAGTACCACTCTCCACCATATCCAAATTTACTTGTTCTTTAGGCTCTTCCTCCTCTAAATCCACTATCTGTGGAGACTATGTAATATTCATTTTCTTAGGAGAAGTTTGCTAATCACTAGTTCCCATGGCCTCTGAACTACTTCTCTTGTTGTAAACACTCATCTTAGGAAATTTGACTATCATTTTCTGAGGAGCTTGTTGTGTTTGACTTATTTGCAGGGTTGCCTCCACTTGATGTGTCTGACTTTGTTGCATGGTTTACTCCACTTGTCGTGTTTGAGATGTTTGCAAGATCGATTCCATATCATCACAGACTTCTAGGTTTTCCAGTTTATCAAAACCCTCAACATGTTCATGCTCATAAGGGGCATGTTTGTTCATCAATATTCTCTTGGATATGATTTGGTGTGGATCATATCTCCTTCCCTATAGCTGTGCAAAACCAAAATCTTTGAGCTTTGCTTGAATCTGAGATAAACAAGATATGACTTTGACAATGAGAGGGTCAATGATAAAAGGGAACTTGAGGTTGTAGGCTTTGTGCAACTTTAGGAAATGCTCTATCTCATATACGATTCTTTACCTGATGAATTCAAGGGCAAAGAATCTGGGGGTTAGAAAAATAGGAAATAGATAGGGGGATTAATGAAAACCATAAACCCAGATTACTTTTGAATGCATGAACAATACCCAGTCCCCCACTCTTTTTTCTGTATTTGGATGCAAATAGCTCCTCATGTCATCCAAAAGTCTAGGTAGGTTGGTGTTGAAAATCAAATTGTAAACCCTAGAGATCACTTTGTTGATGAATATGAGAAATGTAATCCTTTTACATTCGGTTGATATAAATGTTGCTTCAGGGAATTCTCTCTTATTGGTTTCCATGAAAATATTCAGCAAATAGGTGTAATATCTGAAATGCCTTAGAGAGCAACAATTCACTAGTTGTTTATGGATATTATCAGCTATGAATTTATCAAAACTAATGCGGACTGACAGACCAGACTCTGACTAAAAAAATGTCAACAGGAAACCCAACATGACTTCGAACACATGATTTTCATTATCTATACCTAAAATTTGAATCAACAAGGAACATACCCATTGGATTTCAATAACCATAATACTCGCATTCATTGGCAAAGGAAGACTCTCTAAGAGGTGTTATGGTTTGACAATTGTCTGTAAAAACAGATCGCATACCTCTGATGGACATTCTCTGTATACCCTAATTATCTTTTCTTCATTGAACGATTCGGACATTGTGGAGAAAGACTCTGATATACTGAGGGAATATCGAATTGACAGGCTCTCTCCTCTACACATGACGTCGGACCCCTGTTTATTTACAACGACTTTTTCTTCATGTGAATACTGCTCTGCGCACCAACCTATGAATTCAGGAAAAGGGAAAATGACTTCGACAACATAAGGGACTATGGTGGTCTGGACTGCTTCAAGGAATGATATACGCCTTCCTACATTATCAAACAGATTTCTTCTAGACACAGAGAAGGGCGAAATGGTGATTTCGGTGTCAAAAATGTGTGAATCTCGGTCAATTAGGGCTTCTTCATTCAACACAAGGTCTTGCTCTGTTACTGAAGTTACGATAGGATCCATGGAGATGATGAAAAACACCTAGAAAAGAGTAGAAATGGTGTGCAATTGTGTACTTTTGGGCTGCAGTCGAACGAGGGTGGTCGCGCCAAGTTTCAAACGGACCAGTCTTTCGAAATAATAATAAAATACATAACAAATGCCCTTTTATACCTTTTCCAAATTTCATGGGCATGAGGAAGTGGTTTGGGGAAACTCATTTTTCACCCTGAAATGCATCTGGTGGCACCACGTAGCCCCGACCAAAAACCGTAGTTTAGATTTCGACCCGATTTCTGAAATTATCCTCCACGTAGCTTCTTCCCCCGAAATGATCCTTGACCGTCGATCTGGAGAGCTCACGATCTGTGACGTATCGGCTCCCACCCGCTTAGCGCCCCTTCTAGTTTATCCTTTTCCTACCATATTTATCACCTTCCTCTAGTTTGTCAAGCCTCCAAACCAATCTAGTGTCTCGCTAAGTCCAGAAATCTTGATTTCACACAAAAAGTTTAATGGTGATAACAGAGGGGATGATTTTTTAGTTTCTAAGTTGTTTAATGTAATGGGGTAAAACAAATAATACATGATTAATAATTGTCTTTTTAACTTCTAGATACAACCCAAAATTCATAGTTTGAATATTCAAAGTCAAATTGAAAAATAAGAGCATGGAAGAAATTATGGGTTTTCCCAGTCACGCTCTCTGTTTGGCTCGGAAACACACCATAAAATCCATATTTTATTGTAAAATTTACCAAGAAGTTATATAATAGAGTCTTCTACATCATATAAAAAAAAAATATTCTAAGTCCAACTATTTGATGCATGCAAGACAAAACACTAACACCTTGTATATGTAGAAATCTTGAAATTATGTTGCATTGGCTTAGGATGTATGCATAGTACCAAAACTCAATAAATTTTGATCAAATTTTGTGGATGCATATAGGAAGGTTTCTTATAAAACATATACAAATTTTATACCTTCAATTCAAGAGATGATATCTCACCAAAAAAATTCAAGGTCGTTGCTACCACATAAATAAAATACAATTTTTTTTGTTCGCTAGATCTCACCATATGCATGGAACTTAAACTAAAAAAAATATTCAAAAATTTAGTGGAAAGGTATATAAATATATCCTATGTAACATATCCAAATTTCAAACTCTAACTCTAAGATATGACATCATTCTAATCAAAATACTAGACCCTTGGAATAAATAATTCTAATCAAAATCTAGAAAAACTTGGAATAAAACTGAAAATCAATGAAATCATTTTAGGTGTGCAATATTTCCAAAACCCTAGGGATGCTCCTGCATCAAACTCCCCCTGCTAGAAATTTTTTATCATCTTTATCAAAATGTAGGTGAACACAATTTATATATTTCCAACCTCCTTTGCCAGTCTTTATTGCTAGCACCATAACACTACCTTTGATTTCCTTACCCAGCACTGCTTTGCATCCACCCCTCTTATTGTCACTTATTCCATTATTTGAAACTCTAGTCCAAAGTGTTGCAATGCTCCCTTCTCCTTAAATCTGATTTTTCTTACTACATTAAATTTCTCCCTCTTGATTGTATTTTTTTCCTTACACCACTCCCACTTAACGATGCTTACTCCCTCCCAATCCTCCCTTTTAGATACCATTCCCATTGCTTACCTCATCAACTACACAATTATTTCATTCTCCTAAATATCAACTCTACTACTATTAGCATCTCTTTATTTTGTGGTTATGTCTTTCATGACCACTTCCTTCACCTTCTCTATTGCATTTCCTTCAAACATACCAACACACAAAACCTTATGGGAATGGCAAGCTCCCATATGCTCCTCCAAAATCATTGTTGTAGTAGTAGCAATGGTTTTTTATTCATCATATTCAATCTATTTCTTCACAAGTTCTTTCTACTCTACTTCCTTCACATATGCCAAGGTTGGACTTAGCATCATTTTCCTAGATTTCTCCACTTTCTCATTGAAAGGATGTAAGTTAAAGTTCTTTACATATTTCTCAAATTGGTAGGTGTTTCTTTTCCCATCATGCACTCTTCTATCAAATTATCATGGCCTTCCAAAATAAATGTGGCCATCATCTATAGGAAATATATCACATAAAATGATATTACTATAATCTACAATATTAAAATAAAGAACTTCTCTTTCACAATGACCCTATGCCCATTTTGTAACCATGACACTCTAATTATTCTAGATGAAGTGTACTCTTCAAACTTAACTTTTGAACAATTTCAGTAAACACTAAAGTTTTTGAACTACCACCGACAATAACCAAATTATAGCACTTACCTCCTATCTCAAATTTAATTTTAAAGGTCGTCTTTCTTTGTTCTAGTTCTTTATTAACCTCTTTCATAGGTTGCAACGATATTTTCCTCATCATCAAATTTTGTCGTTGTTCTGACTCCAAGTCAACCACTTCATTAGTTGTTACTACTACTTGTACTTCAACAATATGAGTTTTTCCCTCTTTCCTTCTTCCTTACTTCAATGAATTTGTACATATAAATGGCATATGGCCTTGCACTCCACATATATATAAGCAAATTCCATCAACATTGGCTTTGTTTTCTCTTAGTTTTCCTCTCCCAAATCCTTGACCTCTCCTCATGGTTTATTTATTTCTATACAATTTCTTCTCAATTATCAAGGTTGTTTGTTAATACTCTATAGTTAAATGAAAATTTAACACGTCAAATTCATCCTAAATGGAATAAATCAAACCATTCACATACTTGGCAATGGATTTTGGATTCTCTTGATTTTGTCCAAACCTCTAGAATGTTTGTAAATTTCCTCAGTGTACTCTTTAACAATCATCTTCACTTGCTTCAAATTCGATTGTCTCCTTAATAGATTTAAAGCATAATATACAAACATAAATATTCTTTTCAACTTTGATACCATTACCTTCCAAGTTTTAATTATCTCTTTTCTTTCATTTTCTATTTCTAATTCCAACTTGTCACACCATAAAGAAGCATTACTTTTCAGCCTTGTACATGCAAATCTAACCCTTATAGGATCTTTAAATTGTTCAAATTCAAAAAAAAAATCCATTTCTCCTATCCAATTTATTATCACCCTAAAATGGCTCACTTGTGCCATTTTGAGTAATTTTTCTTGTTATCACCAAAAAAATGCTCGCCAAGCCCATATTTCTAGGATTACCGAAATACATCATCTATAGTACATGTTTCCCATGTCTTTACCCACTTTCACACTATTTTCCCCTAAAATAACTTAGGAAACCACTTTTCTTAATGTTATTTTAGTTTAGTTAAAGTTATGAACCATTTTTATGACTTTTTCCTCGTTATTTTATTAAAAAAAGGTAAAATAATCAAATAGTGGTTAAAAATGATTTGGTCAAATAATATATTTTATTATTTTGACTCTATATAAGATAACCAATATTTTTCCTATGAATTAAAGAGGTTTTTCCCATTTCAATATATCCTCACATGAAAGTACCAAAATGATGCCAGAATTTTCATTGATATTTTGGCCTCATTTCACCATTGTTTCTTTCAACCATTTAGGAGGAGAAGCCAAGACTTTTCCACACACTCGGGAAAGAAGAAGAACCCTCGCATAGAGAGGCCACCAAGATATTATTGTCTTCAATGGTTTCTTCACAGGTGTTGTTTATTTGATTCTTTCCATTTGGTATAAAGATTGATCACATTCTTTGGATATTTCTGCTACAATTTGCTGATGGTATGTCTTTTGTTTTATTTCTTTTATGGTAGATTAATATCTAAACAAATGTGCATCCATCGATAAAAGTAATTTTTATTTGTTTTTTACCCATTTGTGTCTATGATCTAGAATAACCTCTAGAGATGTAATTTTGCTTACCCTTGTTGCAGATTTGCTACAATATTTCTCAAGTAATCACTTTTGCATGCATAACCCTCATCCTCCACTCCATTCCATCACAACATGATCTCAATATTACTAGAATTAGCCAAGTCAACCCCTAAGTTTGACAAAAAGTGGCCAACACAAACAATGGCCCATAAATTTCGCACACTCAATGTAGAAAAGAACCCAAAAAGTGGGTTTCCCCACAAACACCATTTTTAATTGTTTTATGTCCCAATCAATGTTCCTTTCCTTTGAAAAAATATATTAGTTATGTGTGGGCCTCATCAAACTAATGAATATTATTAAACATTGATATACTCATATTTAGAAACTATGTCAAGAGATTTCTCTACCGTACACCTATCAATAAAACTATTAAGGTCACCCATTCACATTCATTCCATCAAAGTAAGTTTATGCTATTGGAATACCACAAGAGTCTTGGGAACCCTATTCCTTTAACTCATTATTCTAGTTTCTTACCTTCTTTTCTACCCAAGGTTGGAGTTGGAGCACACCAATAAAGCAAAGGACCCATCCCAAGGATGGGATTTGGAGCCTATTTGTCTTCATCTAGCCACTCGACTAGGTATTGATTGTACTTTGTCATTCCATTGGATTAATAAAATGTTCATGTTTTTTTCTTATTCATGTTGCATGATGTTTATTTGCATAGTTGGATATTATATTTCACATGAGTTAGGGTTTTATTTGCATAAATATTACTAGGATTTGTGATTCTAGTCTCATTTCCCTTTTTTCCATTTCTTGTTTGACATTTTTTAGTAAGGTTGTTTTTCTCACCCTTGCGACATAAACCCACCAACACAATCTATCAATTCGTCAAGATTTAGACTTCCAGAATATATAGGATTTTCAAGTCAAGGTTTAACTCCAATCCCTATAATTTCTATGATCATTCTCTCTTCAACTACCAACTTATATTTTGTTTCTTCTCTATTAGTCTCCACCTCTACTTCATCGTCACTATCGTCTTCATAGGAAACACCTCTTCTTTGTGTTGCTACCATGACATCCATTCTTGCCATCATTTTCCTCACTATTGTTGCAAGGACATCAACATCATATTATTCTAGTCTTTTGGGCCTTCCATGGCCTCTTTTTCTCTACACCATATATGAAATGATATTATGGATCATGAAAAAAACTCTATCTATTAATTCTCCACTTCCACACAATCCATGTGATCCCCCGCTCCTACCTTGGAAAATTCTACCTAGCAATTCTCTCTTGCTATAATTGTCTTCCACTCAGGAGTCTTAACAACAATATCAACTCACTCTTATACCACTTATTGCAGTACTTGAAGGCCTATAAATAAAATTCACACAACAAATGAACTCATAGAAAACCACAAGATTGTAAATGCATTAAATATTAATAGACATTCACATAGTCTGTTATAAAATTAAAATCATAACAAAGACATGCCACAACAACCTATGAAAACTTTATTGAATTAATGACGAATTATATTGGGCCTTATTACATTCAAAAAGCCTATGCATAGGTCTTTGTATCACACAACACCACCAACAACTATATATGACCAAATCAATGGAGAGCCAAATATTTGAACTATATATTACATCAATCTCCCAAATATTTGAACTATGAGGGGATGACTATTCGGTTTTCAATTTGTTCCATTTATTGGGGTAAACCAAATATTTATGCAATTAGTACATGCTTAATGTTTGTCTCTTTCACTTCCATATATGACCCAAAATTCATAGTTTGAATATCCATAATTGAATTTTAAATTAAGCACGTGGAAGAAATTCTCAATTTTCCCCGCTGCACTATGTGTTTGGATTATATGCACACATTAAAATACATATTTTCTAAATAAATTTGGAGGAAAAGTATATAAAGGAATCATATACACAATTCAAATCCTAACTCCAATCATTTAATGTGTTCAATACAAAGCATTAACACCCTATATATGCAAAAGTCTAGAAATTCTAGCATAGTGGCTCATGACATATGATTGGTACCCAAACTGAATAATTTTTTATGAAATTTGATGTAAACATAGAAGAAGTTTTTCTCTATAATATATACAAATTTCATAACTTTAATACCATATATGATATATCTCTAATCAAAAAAAAATTATGAAATTTGATATAAACATAGAAGAAGTTTTTCTCTATAATATATACAAATTTCATACCTTTAATACCATATATGATATATCTCCAATCAAAATTATATTCCCTTGTTACCACTGAAATAAAATCTAGAAATATCTTGTTGGCACAGGGGTAGACCCAGGGTTCAATTCTCAAGAGTGCACCAACAAAACTCTAACTACCGTCCCTTTCGAAAACACCTGTGAAGAAGATGAAGTCTCACCCGAGGTAGAGGCAGGGGTGGTTGCAGGACTCAGATGTCTGCAACCTTAGATGGGACACAGATCTGTGATTATATCACTTAGCAATGGCCTAGCATAGATTATCCATCAATATTCAACCCTTATGATACTTCGCAGATAACACAGAGCATCGCAGTATGTACTTAGATCTAATATAATTCAACACTTACCCACAACAAGATAGATTAGATTTGGAAGATCAAGCACTAAGAATCTTACATATTATATCTAACATTCATTCGCATCTCATAAGAACAAAGCATAACTAGATCTATCTAAACACATCAAAGCATTTAGCAAGGGAGAGACAAACGCATCAGGTCGAGGAACAAATCACAACACACAGAGTTACCATGGTTCACCCCCACCCAGGGGATACATACACAAAGTCTTCTTCTTTATTATCTCGGTCAATCACTTATAGCGCAGAGCTTCAACAATCCTTACTTCGCACCGGACAGAAGATCTGCGCAGCTCGCTAGATCCTTCTTCCTTTCACTTCAGCACAAATTCATTCACAACCTCTTACAACAACTTGCACTTAGCTCTACAAGCTTCTTACAATCATGCACAGAGCACTTACAATATGAATCTGATCACACAGATCCAGTTACTAGCACTAAGCCATCAACTATACATCACATAGATGTAATATTGTCCTCTACTTACATTGCCTAAGTATTTATTTATAGATTACAAAAATGGGCCTAAGAGTGGGTAAACCCACGAGCCGACATCCCTTTCCTATTACATTAACCCAAAACCCTAAAGGGACCCAAAATAGGTCTATCTTCCCCTATTTTTGCTTCGCGTTGCGCTCCATATTTGACAAGTTGTCGAAGTCCCAAAAATGGTCAAATATGACCAAGTCTTATTCAAAACTTGGTCAAGGGCCAACATGCCCCCAACACTCACCTGTGACTCGTCCTGAGTCACTCTGGTCTGATCAATTCCGCCTCGAATGCCTCGAGCTTGGCTCGAGCTTCTTCGACCTGCTGCAGTGCGACAGCCTCTTGCTTAGTGAATTCTTGGATCATTGTGTCATTTACTAGCCCTTCCATGCATTATTCTGTGGTGATGACAACTTGTTCAAGCATGGCTCCCTGGCTTTCAACTTCGGTGAACAGTTGGCATGCGTTTTCTTGGATTGGTTGAAGTCGTTGGGAGACTTCCATCACTTTACTTTGCAGCGTGTGTACCTGTTGTTGGGCTATGCATTATTCTGCAAACCTCTTCATTCTTTCGACTGGGATCAAGGCCTTAATCTACGCTTGTAGCATGTCTACGTGCTACTTTTCTTCTTGGAGTTGTGCCTCCAATGCCTGCAACTATGGATTCTCTGTGAGGTTCTCATAAGTCTAGGCGCTTCTAGCGTACAACTGTTTGTATTCCAAGGAAAAGGTTTTTAATCGGTCAACTGCGCTATGAGAAGTTGCCTCCCTTAGATCTCTTATTTCTTGAGTATTCTCGGGCACGATAGGAAGTTTCAGATATGTGATGCACTGCTGAAGTTGTTGGATTACTTCTTCAAGTTGTGTCACCTGCTGTGGAACATGTTCTTCGATCTTTACTTCTATGACCGTCACAGAGAGAAGTGCTTTGTGAATCCTTTCCTGTACTTCAAGTTTCTCTACTAGCAACTATGATTTTTCCTCATCCCACTTCACTTTCAGGGCAATATTTTCCCGTTCTTCCTTACTCTGTTGTTCTAGAAGTGTGCTTTGTACTTGTGTCAAAGCCTGGGTGGCTTGCACTGTGTCTTCTTGAGCTCGTCGAAGGCAAGCTTCGAATTTATCGGCGATCCAGTGTAATTGGGTGGGCTCATCATCTGTTCCTGCTATTTCAACTGTCAAGGGTGCAGTAGAAGTTTCTCGGCTGGACTGGAATGCCTGCTGCATTTCTTGAAGTTCGCCCTTGATTCGGATAAATATATCCTCTTGCTTCGCTTCTTGTATTTCTATGATCTCTTGTGAAGCATCATTCAGTGTAACAATTAAGAAGTCGAAGTTGTTTGGTGTGAAAGCGTACTCGAATTCTCGAGGCACATTGTCACGGTTGATGGCATCGCTTAGAGGTGGTAAGTAAGTCGATAGAATGCATGGAATAAGATTGGCATTTGCGATGTCATCCTTGTGCTTAGTTCTTCTTTCTGCATCAGCTCGAGATGTCCCTGCTCAAGAAGTTGATGGGGAGGCTTGTACTCCTTTCATCGATGATGCTTGGACGCTAGTGGACATTCTTATTTCCGACATGACTCTCTCAGTCATTAAGTCAATCAAAAATTCTTCAACTACTTTCTCAGCAATGTTGAGCTCGTCCGACATACAATCTTGGGTCGACTAGCTCGGGTGTGAAAATAAATTCAGAGGCTACAGTGAACAGTATGGGAACAAGGAGATGATCACAGGATGAAGTAATCTCAAGTTTTAGGTTCAAATTTTCACTTATCAAAAAGTATTCTCAGTGCGTGGAGTGACGGACTAAGTAGGGAAACTTAGCAACGGTCTTCTTACAACGGGTATGAGGATGCATTGACTGATGTTTTGTCTGTATGGCGCAGTCTAATGGTCTAGTGGTGAGCCATAAATGCATTTTGACCCGTTAGGAGCGGCATTCAAATGGTTATATTGGCTTCCATATTGCTTCGCCTCGACGAAGTGGCATATGTCATTGTTCTGATATCCCGATGAAGCTCGATTCCTGTGATTTTTCCTTCTGCGAAGTTTCCTCTGGAATCTTCTGTAACTTTTTGATCTTGGCTTTCCTCTTTCTTAGCTTCCTAGCCTTTTTCCCAGTGAGATTTGTCTCGGTCATCCTCTTTCCATTATGATTCTTATCTTCTCTTGTCATAGACACTTCGTGATGTTGAGATTCTTTCTTCAGATCCAAGGGTAATACTCCTTCATCATACGGATTAGGTATTTTGGTCTTCTGTGGTTCCTCTAATTCTCTTATAACTTTGATATCCAAGTCCCTGGTGTTCAATAGCTTAGGTATGTCCTCTTGTTCTTCCATCAAGTAGGATATCCTTCTAGTCATAATTTCCATGAGTTATTGCTTCTTCTGTTCTAGGGCTTCCTTTTCTTCTTTTCTTGGGATCTAGTCTTTTTCAATCCAGATCTTTCCTAACAAAGTTGGAAATGGGGCATGGTCCTCAATAAATTTAATAACTTTGAATTCTTCCTCTGTCCAAGCTCCATGGGTACTCATAGCTATCTAGGTAATCCTGCCACATAGGCTTACCATTTTTCCTTTAAATAATCCTATTGTTCCTAGTGAAGGAACCATAGAAGGCCTTCCTAGGGTTTCCCAAGTACTTTCTGTCATAATGTTCATCTTTGTTCCCTCATCCAGAGCACAGTCAATGTCGAAGTATCCTATTCTTACTTCGATTTTATCCTTTTCTTTGAAGATCTCTGACAAAATCGCATCTTTATGTTCATCCCGGGTTTCTTTTATTTTCAGCAACATAATCTCTTATTCTCTCTAGGGCTCTTCTATAATCTTAGTCTCTTTATCTCCTTCAGAGTTTGCTTGTTCCATATTCAACTTTTTAAGTCTAGCAATCATTCTAGGGCAATCCAGTACTTCATGGTCCATAGTCTTACAACAGATGCAACTAGGATTTCTCCCAGGGCATTCCTTAGCAAGATGTCCTGGTCTTCTGCAACTGTAACAAAGAGTTAATCCTCTCTTTCTCTTCAATGATCCCCAACTCTTCTTGTACTGCGCATTAGGATCATAATGGCTAGCCTGCAAAAGTTTCTTTCTAGGGTCCTGCATCCATTGGTTAGTCCAAAAATTMTTTCTATGCATAGGTATAACATATCTTTCACTATTCTTATCAGATCTATTCATATCAAACTTTCTTTTATCTAACAATACCCTAGTTTTCAAGCTAGGACAAAATCTATCAAGCATACCTAAATCCATACTTTAGAAACAMAAATTTTCACTTATTTTGCTTCTACATAGCACAAAGATTTCAGATCTAAAACTTGAACTATTATTACCTTTATCAGAGCACAGAGCTTACAGATCTTACCTCTTTTCTGCAGATCTCACCTCTTTCTTTCAGAAATTTCCACTTTTAATTTTCTTAGAGCACATAGTGTTAAGATCTCGCTTCTTTTCTTCAGATCTAATCTTCCTTTCTTCATATCTGACCTCATTCCTAGTACAAATCTTCACAGGTCGAGTAAAAAGTTGCGCACTAGGGCAACAGATCTACGCATAGAGCTTATTTTGCACAAATCTTCTTCTTCTTTAGTTCCCAACAATCACAGTTTCAGGTCCTGGAAACTGAACCATTTGTTGGCACAGGGGCAGACCCAAGGTTCAACGCTCAAGAGCGCACCAACAAAACCCTAACTACTGGCCCTTTCGGCAACATCTGCGAAGCAGAAGAAGTCTCACCCGAGGTAGAGGCAGGGGTGGTTTCAAGACTCAGATGCCTGCAACCTTAGCTGGGACACAAATATGTGATTATATCACTTAGCAATGGCCTAGCATAGATTATCCATCAATATTCAACCCTTATGATACTTCATAGATAGCACAGAGCATCGCAGTATGTACTTAGATCTAAGATAATTCAACACTTAGCCACAACAAGATAGATTAGATTCAGCAGATCAAGCACTAAGCATATTATATATCATATCTAACATTCATTCATATCTCATAAGAACAAAGCATAACTAGATCTATCTAAACACATCAAAGCATTTAGAAAGGGAGAGACAAACGCATCAGGTCGAGGCACAGAGCACAACACACAGAGTTATCGTGGTTCACCCCCACCCTGGGGCTACGTCCACAAAGTCTTCTTCTTTATTATCTCAGTCAAGCAGTTACAACACAGAGCTTCAACAATCCTTACTTCGCACAGGACAGAAGATATGCGTAGCTCGCTAGATCCTTCTTCCTTGCACTTCAGCACAAAGCCATTCACAACCTCTTACAAAAACTTGAACTTAACTCTGCAAGCTTCTTACAATCATGCATAGAGCACTTACAATATGCATCCGATCACACAGATCCATTTGCTAGCACTAAGCCATCAACTATACATCACATAGATGTACTACTGTCCTCTACTTACATTGCCTAAGTATCTATTTATAGATTACAAAAATGGGCCTAAGCGTGGGTAAACCCACGGGCCGGCATCCCTTTCCCGTTACATTAAGCCAAAACCCTAAAGGGACCCAAAAATAGGTCTAGCTTCCCCCATTACTGCTTCACGTCACGCTCCATATTTGACAAGCTGTCGAAGTCCCAAAAACAATCAAATATGACCAAGTGTTCTTCAAAACTTGATCAAGGGCCAATATATCTATGCCACGGATCTAGCCATATACTTAAAATTTCTTTTAAAATTTCATATAAAAGTGTATAAATATATCCTATATGGAATATCCAAATTTTAGTTTGTAACTCCAAGATTTGATGAGGGTACAATAATCAAACTATTGAAAAACTTAAAAAACTAGAAATCAAATTAAAAAACACTAAAAATATTATTAATCAGAAAAGCCCCAAAAATACTCATGCATCATAAAATCATAACTAAAGCATTATAAATATATTTACTCAACAAATTCATCCATGTTCACATATATGTCAACTCCATACTCGTTCTACATGTTGATGCTTCTTATTACAACATAGTGCAGACATTCATGATGATCTCATACAAATTTAAAAAAAATAAATTATATTTAAGTTTATGATAATTTATTTTATTTACACTAGGAAGAAATTTTAATGTTGAATTTATTGTATATTAAAAGGTAGATAATTTAGTATTTAAAATATTTAATTGAAAATGAGTTTATGTTAACTTTTTCTTTTTGTTTTTTTATTATTATGTATAAATTTGTTTTTATTATTATGTATAAATAAAAAGTTAATATAGACTCATTTTCAACTCAATATTTTAAATACTAAATTAATATTTAAATTTAACTCAATATTTTAAATATTAAATT
>ML826572.1:83840-103954 GCA_009831015.1 Picea engelmannii
ATATGTCAATTTTGATTTCCCATGCACTTGATAATTTATTGATGCAATTTAACTGTTGTTCAATAGACTAAAGCTACTCTAAATAGATGGTAATAAAAACATCCTCATCATAATAAAAAAGAATGCATAAAAACTTTCCTAACTCTATTTGGATTTAATGAATTAACAAGTTATAAAGAACATAGAGATATTATGTTGTAATACATTTTTTCCATTTTAAAGTATATTTTATTATTTTTAATTATAAAATATTTTAAGAAAATTTATAAATATTTTATAAATAATAATTTTAAAATTAAAAGTAATGGGTTTTATTTAATCCTTATCTTTAAGGTTGGGTTTCTACAGATTGATAGTAAGGTGATAGTAAGGTTCTGATCATGTCCTTAATGTATAACATATGTATAAGCACAAGATAATCAACATGAAATTTGATAGGTTTCATAGTGTTTCTTCAAATATTAGAGACTGGGTAGATTAAAGATGCAAATTATTGGCTTCACCACTAGAATATATGAGGAGGTCTCTCTTCAGAATATTGATACCATTAAAAAAGGTCTCACATCTAAATTTAAAGAGAGATTGTGGTGCAATGAAGAAATTGAAAATAAGAGAAAAACTTGTACTATAAACATATCATAAATCCCAAGCTTGAAGATCAAAATTTCCTTTATACTGCAGGCAAATTAAAGAACAAAAATCATATTGCTAAAAGAAGAACAAACTCTCATGAGCTTAAAAGTGAAATTGAGCATTGGACTAGAACTAAAACACATAGGGAGGAAGGAATATGTAATTTTTCATGACACCAAGAAGGTGGAAGATGAAAAACACTTTCTAATGGACTACCTTGCCTACATAAATAGTAGGTCTCGTTTTCAAGCCAACTGTAGCAGTATGGATCTTCATAACATATTAACTTGTGAAAATCAAAGAGAGCTTCGAAAACTTCTCTATGATAATTTTTATCATAGAAACAATATGTTGAAACATACAATTTGTTTTTATTTTTATTTTCTCAATGTCCGAGGAACCAAAATTGGTCTTTACTAGACAATAATCAAAACCATCATCAATATTATTATTGTATGAATTTTAATATATAAAATTATTTTATGAAAAATACTGAAGTGCTATCTCAAATGGTAGATGCTCTTGAGCAAAAGTTCACATAGGTCTCAGGATCAAATATCATTGAGTCCCTTGGGATTACCAATTCAAGGGAAAATTTACGGTTCCACACTTATCTTAAAGTGTAGAAACTCTAGAAAAATTTACTAATTCTTAAAATGCTAACTATAAAATGTTTGATTATATTTTTGTAAAAATATTCAAATTTCTAAGGATTTTATATAGTTTCTAGATTTTTTTGACAACTTTTAAAGTAAAATATTTTTATTCTATAAAATTTGGATAAATTCTTTCTAGAAAATATGGAAATTGACAAATATTTTTTAAAATAAAAAATTAAAAATTATCCATGAACAAAATTAAAAACCTAAATTGTTTATGTACTATTAATATTTTAACTAATAATTACTACAATCCCATTCCAAAACCTAAATTAATCCCATTCCAAAACCTAAATTAAAAAAGCGAAATTAACACTTTATAAAACTACCTCTAAATCTCTTAAAGATTGAAATATTATTAAGAAATGAAAAGATCAAGCTACATCTTAGACCTTTTCTTTATAACAATCTTTTATGATGATTTTGGGTCAAGTCAAGCAACACCAATTCCCTCTATACCATTCACCTCTATTGAGTGTTGTGTTATTTTCATTTTGGCAGTGGAACATTGTAGATTCATTTCCTTCAATTACAAGTTAAGTTTAGAGAACTAATCAACCTTATTGAGGTAAGGACTATAATTAATTAATTAACACAACACTCAACATCTTCGATTTCGAGAACTAATCAACCTTATTGAGCTATTCAAGGTCTAGAATTAATTAATTAACAAAGCACTCAACATCTTCTATTTCGAGAACTAATCAACCTTATTGAGGTATTCAAGGGCTAGAATTAATTAATTAAGCAAGCACTCAACATCTTCGAAGAGATCATAATGTTCTCAAAGCCCATAGTTGTTGAGCCACTTGTGAAATTAATTGATTAATTAATATGTTGCACAAGTCTTCACATTAAAAAAATGTCCCCATTATAAGTTGTCTTAGTAGAGATCATAATGTTCTCAAAGCCCATAGTTGTTGAGCCACTTGTGAAATAAATAGTTGTTGAGCCACTTGTGAAGTAAATAAATTAATATGTTGCACAATTCTTCACATTAACACAAATATCCCCATTATAAGTTGTCTTACTGTAGACTTATATTTAGAGAAAACGGGTTTTGGTGATTATAAATGGAGTGTCAACATAGTTCTAATTTCCATTATTTTTTTGGAAAATAAAGTTAAAGTTAAAGTTGTGAGATGTTGTTCATTGAATGTTGTTCATCTTACATAGTAAGAGAATATGTGTTTTGTTTTAGATGTTATATGTTCAAATTTGGAAGATCGTAGAATATGTATATTTTCATTAGTCAAATTATTAAGTGGAGGAAGTCTTTTGTCTCATAAACAAAAGAAGTCTATATATTAATTTAATGTTTAGCTAAATTATAACTTTAAACTAAATTATTGTTATGATTATAAAATTTCACATCAATACAAAATATAATCATATAAAATTAAACATATTTATCAAATAACAATTAAAAAATTAAATATCTATTTTAATATTATATTAAATAAACAAACTCAATAAACATGGAATTTTGTCAAGACTTTGCAACAAGATACTACATCAATATATAATACTCTAGAAATATAGTTGTTAAAGTATAAGGGTGTGATTCATGAAGACTAAAGGTTTCCCATAAGTGATCAAATTTGAAGGATTAATCTTAATTTCGTTTGGAAGAGTATATAATCATCTAACCCTTTAAGGATGAAAAGATACAAAAATAATTGTACTTCAATTGATAAGTGTAAATTAAGTAAACTCTTCATTAAAAAAATGCAAAAATAAAATATTATCCTTCCAAATCTTTATAATCTTAAAAAATAAATCAATAGTTACATAAAAAGTTGTAAAATTTCAATAAAGTGTGGTATTCGTTTATTTTTTAATATATACTTGATCTATAATAAGAAGTAAAAGGTTCGATGATTAGTGGTCTTCTGCAACAAATATGCATTCTACTTTTATGTTTGCATTGGACAAGATAGAAAAATCAACATAAAAGTTGATAAACACTATGAAGATTTAGGGTTGTCTTATTCATTTAAGGACTTATATTCATGCTTCTACACAAATAACATATCATATGCACTCAGACCTGGCATAGTACACCTCCATTATTTCATTTCATAGGGAGCTTATGTGGTTCTAAAAGAAAATATTGAAATATTTGTTTCTTTATATAAGTAGCTCCATCAAGAAATCGCCATTAACTATAGACAAAGACACAGAAGAAACATTTGCACTCAAACTTTACACAATACACCTCCATTCATAGGGAGATTTTGCGGTTCTAAAAGAAAATGTTGAAAATATTTTTTGTTTTAAGTAGATCCATAAGGAAATGAATTTACGAGAATTTATGTTTGTTCTTAATGTCGATTTGTGGACAAAAAAGTTAAAATTGGATGTCAATTTAATATATAAATTTGGTTGTGAGAATATACTTTATATATTCTCATCGTGTGGCATTATTATGTGATTGTTTTAAGGTAAAATGAAAATTTGATTTTTTTTTTCACTACCCAATCAAACACAAATACACTTATGGTTGTTTGTCTGATAGCATGCCTCTAGAGTAAATTTTCATTGACACTAAGAAAGTTGCCTAGATTTACATGTACCTCATGGGTGTATAGTAGCCAAAATATCTCGGTGGCAGTTCTAGGGAAGACTTTAGTATGTTTGAGTTTTCCTTTTTTTTCCCCTCATGCTATTATTCTCTCAAACGACTCACAAAATCCATTACGCTCACAAGAACCTTGAATTCATTTCTTCATGAATCATTCATTTGGCCTAAAAGCAACTCTTTCCCACATGAAAATAAAAAGCTTCTCTCCTATTCAGTGCATGATATATCACAAGAACCCATCATTTTAAAATTGTGTTTATATATGTTTATGACAAAATGAAATGGTTGGGAGACCAGAGGTAAAACTATGCAATCAAAACCATAACACAACTTATTACTCACCTAGAGGTACAAACCAATAAATTGAAATGTGGTAGTTTCTAGTGAGAGGTGTTCCAAGGAAGCAGAATTTGAATAGTTGTAGAGATCACATGTATACATCATACTTATATGCTCCCAACACAACACTCATGAGTTTGTCCTCAACTAGTATACATATCAAAACCCATCATTGGGATAATGGCCTTTCTTTATGTTGGACAATATTTTATCCCATGTATTTAAGTTTTGCATTAAGGTCAATGTAGGGTCTGTTCTTTGAATAACAATATCCTTTCGTATTTGTTTTAAGGTGCTTTATTTGTCCCTATTTCTTGGCCTCCATATTTATTTATTGGATTTTTCTCGGGCATGAACATCGTCTTCCTATGTTTCAACGAACATTCTGCACAATGAAGGTAATTGAGATCTTCCACACATTCCTAACATCAAATGCAAACTTCCTATTTCTCGAACAATGGTCCCTTATTAGATAAGGCAACAAGTGAAGGTGGTTGGAGCGACATGGAAATCAAAATTTAAACAATATCTATAATAGCTAAGATGCTACTCAGTAACTTTAAATACAAAAGGTTGATACATATCAACGCATATTTGCTCTCTCTTGTCATATAAATTATGCTCTACATATGTCATATCAAAAGTAAATCGATATGTACGATCATTGCTCACTCGAAACTTCAAATGACTATTACTAAGAATCGAGATAGCTAACTTTGTCATGGCTTCGATCCTGATTAAATTTGAACCATTTGAACCCTTAAATGTTGAATCCTTAAATTCCTCATCTAGTATATGTTAAATGCTTGATTTGGTAGATGTTATGGTGGATTGTGAAATTAATTTTTATGAGCTATTTAAAAGATCACTCTTATTTTTAAAGATTCTTATCAATTTACCACTTCCCAATTGACGTGTCAAATTTAAATCTTAATTTTTTTTTAGAGACAAATTTGGATGATCACTTCTCTGACGAGATATGACCCTTTGGAGGGGCCTAGACAAGTTCAAATTTGATCGTTTCTTCCCATCCTAAATTATGACTAACAATGACGACTCTATGATCATTTATCTTATTTTTAATAAGTATTAAAAACTTATTCGACATTTCATAATCACATATATTTTTTTAAAGGTTGCAAAACCTATCATAACTCAATTGTCAATTTGCAATTAGGACAAGTATCATTGATTTTTATTCATGAATGTGGGTTAACTCATCACCATTATTCAAGGAAAATCATGCCACTTGAAATGACCCATTGATGATCTATAAGAGAAAAAAATTCACTTTTAACAAATGTCTCTAAGTTTGGGTCACTAACATGTTTCCTTACATTTAAAAAAGACAAACTCTTAATTAATCAAAAACAATTTTAAATCTTATTCTAAAACCAAATTTAAAAAACTACTTTATTTTATAATCAATGTAAAAAAAAAATTAAAATACAACACTATTTTAAAAATATTAATATATACTAAATGAGACTATCATGTAAAATATTAATATATACTAAATAAGACTATCGTGTAAAAAAACTCTTAAAAAGAATGATCATTTTTCCCATTTTCAATAATCATAAGAAAACATTCAACCTTTCATAATCATACATAAATTTAGATAAAATAACTTTAAAAACATTAATATAAATTAAAAGAGACTTCGTGTAAAAGATTCTTTAAATACAGACATCAATCTCCTTTAAGTGACATAGAAGTAAATTTTATGTAGTGGTTGCTTTTGATGATATAAATTGAAAGAGACTTCGTGTAAAAGATTCTTTAAATACAGACATCAATCTCCTTTAAGTGACATAGAAGTAAATTTTATGTAGTGGTTGCTTTTGATGACTTTTCAATACACGCATCAATCTCCTTTAAGTGACATATAAGTAAATTTTATGTAGTGGTTGCTTTTGATGACTTTTAAGCATGTGTTTGCAATTTAAAAGTTCTAGAAGCATTACCTTCATACATGAAGTACAAATAAATTTGCAAACATAACCCCTCATTTTATATTAGTAGTTACTTCTATGTAGTAGTTACTTTTGATGACTTTTAAACATGGGTTTGCAATTATACCTTCATACATGAAGCATGGATAAATTTGCTCCTATATATACCTTCATACATGAAGCATGAATATATATATATATACTCCTAAATTGTTCTAAAATTAATAAGACCTTAAGTGATATATAATTAAGAAAAACTTAAAAGATTAATCCATAGAGAGTATTCTCTAGAACTTGTAATTATTTAGAACAATTTAGGAGTAAGTATATATATATATATATATACTCCTAAATTGTTTTAAAATTAATAAGACCTTAAGTGATATATAATTAAGAAAAACTTAAAAGATTAAGTCATGGAGAGTATTCTCTAGAACTTGTAATTATTTAGCAGTATCTTCTTTAAGCTTGACCAAACATGAAAGTGGTGCAGGGGTGGAGTACTTCAAGAGAAGTCTCTCATGCTTCTTCTTCCTTAATTCTAAAGGTGCCAACCAAATTGATAGATAAAGAATGATGTGATTGGACTTTGTCTGAAGAGAGGTGAATAAACCCACAATATGACCAACCAATAAAACCATAGGCCCCAGTGTAACATCGAGCTCCAAGTACTTGTGATCCTAAGTTGCACAAGAGTTTTAACCTATTTTTCCATTTCCCACATTTTCAAAAGCCATACCTTATTTTGGACCACAAACCTATAACAATCATGAGCCTCCAATAGTAAAGCTTCTTCCCACATTGTATGCTAGTGACTCCATTGTAAAGCCAATGAAGTCATGTATTTCTATGCTTTTGATGTTTTCCTTTCCAAATGTTGCAAATGCCTCTTAACATGAGCTAAATCATACACCACACACCATCAATGTTGCACTGAGCCATGATAACCATTGCCAAAAGAAAGAATTTGACCAATAGGAGAGACCATCTCATCAAAAACGTTGACCACTTCACAAGAACACACTCCCTCTTACCAATGCCATGGACCTCTAGATTTGATGGTTCTAAGGCTAAAGCCAAGGAGAACTCACTCCAAAGCCACACCAAAACCTGCCTAAGACTAATGCCAAAAGGAAGGGGAATGAAAATTGGAACTATAATTCCTTCATATTTATACCACATGTAGGAGACTTCTGGAGACAACTCCAACTCAAATTCCCATGCACCGCTAACCTTAAATAATGCATCAAGAGTAAGGTTGACTGTCATATCTAAAATTCCTTTTAGACATGCATATTTAAACACTTGTATAAAACATTCATAATTTACTAAATGTGCATTAATATCATGGGAAGGGATTAAAACGAGGTTCCCCCAAAATAACTCTCATTAGTCCCTAGCTTAATTTCACCTGTGCATTATCAAGACAATCAACTTCACCATTTTGAGCCCTCAACACCTGAAAAAAGGAGATAGTTTCAGGGAATATGGCTAAATTCAAGATTCTTTGTAGCGGTTGATTAAGACCAATGTTTTGAGAAGAATATTAATTCCTAAAAATACAGGAGTCTTTGACCACTAACACGTTCTTCACCTCTGGAGATTGAGTTATAAGTAATCCTTGTTACACCACCAATGCCTCTACCTCATTGTTAGTGGCAATGCCCAAACCCCGAGCAAACTTGATTTTTGCATCTCCTCCAGGATAAAAAAGGATCCTCACGTTTGCCACCCCTTAAGGTAAAAACGCATGCTAAAAACCAATATTAAAAACTACCTTCTTTGTTACCTCCTAAAAACCTCATATGGTTTCTCCACGATATACGCATTGGGTTGATGAGTCATCATAACTATAGATGGTTTCCTATTGATTGCATCCTTAAAAAAGGAAACTCTTGGATGAGGAGGGTACTCCATTTCTCATCACTCCTCCACGCAAACACATAACCAATGTGAGAGACAAGTATTTTCAAACATTGTAGTTAGACAACATAGAGTGGTCATCAAGTTGTTTACTTTCAAACGAAGGGATGACCCATTGGATTCCCCTGTGGGAGCTATAGTTTGTACTTTAGGTCTACCATGTAATCGCTGGAGTTCATTGAAAATAGTAAGGTTTTTTGTATGAGAGGCTTGATCATTTGATTTGAAAGTTGGATAAATCCTCAAAACCATTTCGAAAAAAGACATCCTTAGAAAAGTTTTTGTCAAGCACTTTGCTTGCAAAGATTTGGTCAAAAACGTTTTTTATAGAAATATTGTCAAACACTTGGCATGTATCCTTGTGGTGAGAGAAAAAATGACACTTGGTGTAATACCCCAATTTTGAGTCCCCATATTAAATAATGTATTTTATTTATTTGATGAAAGGTCGGAGTCCCCAAACAATTAAAGAGGCCAGTGTGCCCCAAGAATGTAATTTTTTTATCTTTATTAATAATAAATACATCGTTAGAAGGGAATAATATCTAGCGCTATATAGACCAATGGCTCGAGCGCTCTGCAACTAGGTTTAGGGTTTTTAGTTGCACTGTCACAACTCTTGCCCCATTGGGGCTCATGACTCTGAAGGAAGAAGGGTCGAACGGCGCCTCTTACAGCCAGGCTACTACGAATGGAAGCTCTGGAGAAGGATTAAAATGGCCGACCTTTGAGCCCCCACCAAATCTGCACTCAAAGCTTTTGACGGAAGGGACATTCAAGGATCGGGAGATGGATATTGATCCAAAGAACGCGGCTACACCTGCTACAGCGTCAACTCCATGGATGCCAGGTAAATGCATCCCACAAGTGCCACAGGCCCCGAAATACATCATCATCTCACCACGCATAGAAGAACAAAATCAATATATGAGAGACTACGCCCTAGTAGGAAAATTCCTAGGGCTTTGGCCGTCGGAGCGGGATCTGATCAAATGGATACAATATTGGTGGAAGCCAAAAGGACACTATGAATTGCAACTGGGTTCCAAGGGTTTCTTCACAATCATACTGCACAACCTCGAGGACCGCAATCGCATTTTTGATGGAGGGCCTTATTTCTACAACTCAGTCGGACTCTTCTTAAGATTCTGGACCGAGAAGTTCAGCCCTGAAAAGGAAGATTTCGCACATGCACCAATATGGATTAGACTATACTCTCTCCCCCAGGAATTCTGGCTGGAAGAGGTCTTGGCTGGTATAGGTAATACCATTGGAATATATGTTAAGTCTTCAGAAGCCACCAAGAAGAGGCGATACACCTCCTATGTGAGCATATGCGTATACCTGAACATAGCCAAGCCGCTCCCGGGATCCATAATTCTCGAATACCATGATGAGGATTGGACCCAAACCATCAACTACGAACACATTTCGTTTAGATGCAGGAAATGTCATGAGCATGAACATCTCTTCAAAGAATGCCCCCTCAATGTTGCTCACAAAGAAGGGAACCCAGAAGGCGACAAAGATAAGGATGGCTTCGCTCAACCATCAGGAAAAAGAAGACAAGGAGGATGGAAGCAGCCAGCCCAAGTAAGTAAGGATCCTTCCACTAGTAATAAATATGCAATACTACAGGATCAACCAGAGAATCCATCAACCTTCACAAACCCCAATGAACTCCACGCGGATAACCTTCCCCAATCTATGAGCCCAGAGAAAGAACGACCATTACCAGTGAAGGAATCAGATCACCCATCTCTAGAACCTGTTGTCAACCAACAAGACCATCTAGAGATAGAGGATGGTGACGCTGAAATGGAGCTAGAAAAGCAAGAACTAGCTGGGGTGGATCTGGAGCACCTCGAACACGCCTATAGACATCAAAAATTGTACACCATACCTAGGGATCAATTACAGAAGGTGCATAAGGTCTTCCTTAACTCCTCAGCTGGATCCACAGCTCGATCCAGCAAGGGCCTGGGAATACAGGGCAATCAGTCAAAGAGTCATAGAAAAACTCAGAAAGATGAAAAGAAAAGAGGAAGGAAGTCTACCAACAAGCTTATACAAGAAATAGGCCACTTCATGGTGAACTCCGGGCAAATCCACATTATCTCGGACAACTTTCCTCCTCTCCCCACCCCCCCGTCATCATGAAGATTATCTCCTGGAATATAAGAGGCCTCAATGGACGTAGCAAGCAAAAAATGCTACGAGATCTGATCTTTACGGAAAAACCAGACATATTATTATTACAGGAAACAAAGTGCACAACTGAAGATATTGACAGGCTACGCCCCTACTGTTGGAAGCAAGGGGAATAAATTTCTACTATAGCCACAGGCACAGCTGGAGGACTAGCTATCCTCTGGAACACCAACTCATTGCTTATGGAAAACTTTATCACTACCAAGTGGTCCATCACTGCAGACTATAGGCTTATTGGCTCTAATAAACCTGGACACCTGACCAATGTGTATGGGCCGGCCAACCCAAGGGATAAGAAAGCCTTTCTCAAGAACCTGGAGTACCTATCCACCTTAAATAGGCACAACAGATGGATTGTCGACGAAGATTACAATCTCATACGCAGTCTGGAGGAAAAAAAAGGGGGATCAAGACGCCTGGATCAGGACTCCAGTGACTTCAATAGCCTCATTTAGAACCTCAACCTCATCGACCTGGAAGCCATCAATGGAATCCATACCTGGACAAATAGAAGAACCAGATCACATCAAATTGCCTACAAACTAGATCGATTCCTCATCTCTGACTCCCTTATGCTGGAAGGAACATCTCTGGAAGCAAGCATTCTGAATTTCCCTGGTTCGGATCACTAGCCCATTCAGATATGGTTGGATGTGCCAGCCACTCCAGGGAAAAAACCCTTCAGGTTTGAACAGTTTTGGCTCAACCACCCAGATTTCCAAGAAAAAATCCAGGATTGGTGGAGGGCGGCAGAGGTCCCCTACAGCTCCAAGATGTACAGATTTCAGCAAAAGCTAAAGAACCTTAAACGAATACTCAAACTCTGGAATAAGCAAACCTTTGGCAATATCTTCGATTCCCAAAAGCAGTTGTCAGAACAAATGGGTACGATTCAAAATCAGATCCGGTTACAAGGGCTAACGGACGAGCTTAAAACCTAGGAAGTAGAAGTAAATCAACAGCTGGAGGCCAGAAAAGTACAAGAAGAGATTCTATGGAAACAAAAATCACGCATCCAGTGGCTCAAGGAGGGGGACTGAAACACCAAATTCTTTCACAGAACTTCCATTCACCGCTGTCATACTAATAGAATTACGCAATTAATCTCCACCAATCGTGAGCCTATTTATTCCCATGAAGACCTGAAGACGACATTGATAGACTATTATAAAGATCTCCTCACGGAACCACTCCTGGATAGATCTGAGGCCATAGCTAAGGTCACATGGAATGTGCCCTCCCTTGTCACTCTGGAGAAAAAATCAGCTCTGCTCTGGCCTATTACAATTGAGGAGGTGGATCAAGTGCTTCAGGACACCCCCAAGTGAAAGGCTCCTAGCTCCGATGGCTTCACCAACGATTTTTTCCACCATTGTTGGCCGATGATCAGGGTAGAGGTGTGGGAAATAATTGAAGATTCTCGATCCACAAGACAAGTCCTTCAGGCTCTCAATGCAACTTTCCTTACCCTCATCCCCAAAGAGGGGCAGGCTTACCATCCTAAGCAGTTCAGACCCATATCCCTCTGCAATGTCATCTACAAACTTCTAACGAAAGTGATCGCACGAAGACTCAAGCCCATCCTCCCAACAATTATCTCTCTGAAGCAATCGGGCTATGTTGAAGGCAGACAAATCCTCGACATCGTCATCCTCGCTCATGAAGTGATCCACTCTTTGTAGAAGACCAGAACGCCAGGTATGCTCCTTAAACTAGACCTTTCTAAATCCTTCGATAAGATAAGTTGGAACTATATGCGGGAAATGCTCCTTGCCTTTGGTTTCAATAGGCTCTGGGCGACTTGGATTCTGAATCTAACCTCCTCGGATTTTTTTTCCACCCTTATCAATGGATTTCCTTCTCGCCCCTTCTCCCCTTCCGGAGGAATTAGACAAGGAGACCCTCTTTCCCCTTTCCTCTTCATCATTATGGCCGAGGGTCTTAGCCGCTCTATCCAGGCAACCATTGCAAATAACTTGCTGACAGGTCTACCTTTGCATGGTATCTCCCCCCCTATCTCACATAGCCAATTTATGGATGACACGCTATTGATGGGTATCCCTACAGCACGCGAAGCCAACTCCCTCGTCTCGATCCTCCAAACCTTCTTTGAAGCCTCAGGAATGGATTGTAACAAAGATAAGTCCCAAATCTTCTTCTTCAATACGCCCCCTCCGATTCAACGCCATCTCTCTGATATCTTGGGTTTCAACCGAAGCTCCCTTCCATCCAAATACCTTGGCATCCCCCTGATTGATAATGCCCTCAGGAACTCCTCTTGGGAACAACTCCTTTCCTCTTTTACCAAAAGTCTTTCTTCCTGGACCTTCAGAGTTCTAAACCTTCCCAGTCGTCTCATTCTCCTTCAAGCGGTTCTTCAAGCCCTTCCCATTTACACCTTTTCGACGTTGGCTGCCCCAAATTTTATCCTCACAACCATAAAAATATTACAGAGGAACTTCCTCTAGCAAGGCCTCAACACAGGGAAGAAAATAACGCTAATCAGATGGGACAAACTCTGCCAACCCAAAGCACAAGGAGGCCTTGGACTACGGGACCCCTACATCATGAATAAAGTCCTTAGCGCCAAGATCTGGTGGCGCTGGCTAAAAAATCSSAAGGATCTCTGGGCAAGGCTCTRGAGAAGGAAATATGCACCAAATGTGGTGGAAAAKAACTTAATACGATGGAGTGGGGACAACCCAGGATCCTTAATCTGKGCAGCRGCTAAGCAGAATAAACATCTAGTAACCCGACATGATTTCTGGGAAATTCRAAATGGGAAAACAACCCTCTTCTGGAAAKATTCCTRGMAGMAATGGCCAATTTTGGACCACRAGGATTGGGCTRAGCATATCAGCACCCAAGCTACACATGCGGGCCTGACAAAAGTCRTTGATTACTGGCAAGACAATCCCCCAGAAGACACCTGGCGACGTTGGCACCTAAACAGGGAACGCCTGAACCTRGAAGCGCATGTGGAACTGAGACCCTGGAAGGATGAAATGTCCAAAAGGAAAATCCCCAAACTCATAGGAGAGGATATCCTCYGATGGGGATATTCGCCACGGGGCACCTTCARCATAYGAGAGGCCTATCACATCAAAACTCAATCAGACCCTCTACCCACAAGGAAGGTGTGGAGMAAAATCTGGGACCTTAAACATTGGCCTAAAATTACCCTCTTCCTCTGGCTCGTCGCCCATTCGAGCATTCTCACCTAGGATAACCTCTCAAAAAGAGGTTTTGTTGGGCCGTCTATATGCATGCTCTGTGGAGAAGCAGCTGAAACCATGAATCATCTCCTCAAATCCTGCCCCTATACTGCTCAAATATGGGATCAAAGTGCACTTATTATGCGTACCTCGGATCGTAAAAGAGACAACATCATTGATATAATTATGAATTGGAGAGACCAAGTGTTTCAATCTTCCTTCCTAAATCGTATATGGAAACTTCTTCCAGGCTTCATTCTTTGGCAGGTATGGAAGGAAAGAAATAGAAGGCTTTTTAGGAATGATTCCCTCCTGTGGCACCATTGTTGGAACCAATGTTGCCTCAATATTCTAGAAACTCTCAACCTTCAGCTTTGGTATGAAAAAGATCTGATCAGCAACCCCTCAGAACTTCTGATCCTTCAGTACTCGAAGCCCTCCCCAATTCTTCACCCACTTTCCCCCACTTCTTCTCCTCCCCCTCCTAACAGCCCCTCCTCTTGGTCCACCCCCCCAGACGACTTCATCAAGATCAGCTTTGATGGAGCCTCTAAAGGCAACCCAGGAGCAGCGGGCTACGGAGTGGTATTCCACAACCACCATGGACACATCATTCTCATTAATGCAGGCTCCCTTGGTCACACCACGAACAATGCAGTGGAACTTTGGGGGCTCATTAGAGGACTGCAATTAGCCATCGAGCATAGCTTCACCAAGCTGATTGTCAAAGGAGATTCTCAAATCATCATCAATCTCTTCAGCAGAATTTTAAATGGAGCGGACCCGGAAAGAATATCACCCAGTTGGAGACTCTCACATGGGCTAAAGACTATCGTGGATCTTCTGCAACCCAATCAGGCATTTATACCTGTTCATATTAGGCGAAAGGTGAATTAAGTTGTGGATGAACTGGCTAATCTAGGGACCAACTGGGATGGACCGGATCTCCTTTGCAAAACATCCCTCAACCCTGATCACCCTATTCTCCAGCAATGCATCTGCAAGGGTGTGGAAGTGGACAAACCCCCGGATGGGGTGTTAGTGCGAGACACATGGCGCGAAGTGGGAGAGAGGTCAGGCCAGCAAGGCAGGGAGCCATGTGTTGGGCTCGTGCCAATTACCGCCGCCTCGACCTTGCATTTAATAGATTTCACGTCACTGCAACACCATTAACTCTGGTGTGCCCGACTCTTTTTACCAACTTTACTATGGCTCCTCCGTCTGCAAATGTTTTTCATCCCCACTCGCAACCCAACCCTCTCATCCCTTCGCTGCCCAGGCATGGTTTATCCTGGTCTCTCATGGTGTTTGTAGCCCTCGGCCCTCTCCAGGTTCTTCACATTTGCTTGGGGCACTCAGCTCATTTCTGCCTTCAACCGGAGCACATTATGCCGCGTCAAAGAGGAAGGCCATGAAGAGGTTCTCCATGGCATCCTCCTCGGCCCTGTACCTCTGATTCTCCCCCCGGTTCGCCCTCCATGTTCTCCTCACCTCCTCCACCCCGCCTGCCTCCCGGTTCGAATGCCTAATCCTCACCGATAGCTCGTCGGGCTCTCTTTCACGATTTCCTACCGTCCCACCGAATTCCAGAACCAACGAACCTTCCTTTGCACCGACAGTTTGCTCCTCCCATCCACCCTTGGGGGCACCACCTCTTCTTCGAAGTGCCCAACACAATGCGTACTCGTCTACCGACTTCATCCCTGATTCGCAGCTGAAAGATAGTCTCACCATTCTCTATGGACTGGTCTTCGAGCTCTGTCAGGGAATGGAGGACCTCCAATTCCGACTGCAGCTTATGGATGGGAAGACCTCGACCCTCCTTCAGATCCTATCCACCTTCCAGGATGATTTTCCCTCGACTCTAGAAGGCATGGCTTCAATAGATGCACCCCATGCAGAGGGCGACAACAGGAATGATCAAACGCAATGTTCAACAGAGGTCATTGTGGAGCAGGTCACGCATGAGGACACAGAGGTTGCAACAGCTACAGGCCTGAATGCATACAGACCGCCTGGAGACACCCTGCCAACTGCCAACATGTACGAGAGAAATGGGGACACTGACATGCATTTGGAAGGCAAAGGGACACCCATCAAAGAGGAACCTTGGTACGCGGCCTATCAAGCCACCTGGCCAGGTTACTCGCCAAGTGTCTGACCCCACAGGGGTTCGTTTCTCTTTACTAGTTTATTTTCTTAGTTGTAGCTTAGTCAGCTTAGTTATGTTTTCTAAGACTGTTAGATTGTAAACTGCTAGACTTACCTGAATGGATGAACTGGTTTCCCCTCTATTGGGGCAGTTCAGTAACTACAACACAATTGTTTTCAATTTTTTGTACCTCTGGTCTGGTTTTTTGAAGGCCCTTTATATATAAAATCTCTTACTTAAAAAAAATAATAATAAATACATCGTTGGATGCTAGACAGACAAGGACAAGTGTTATAGGGGGATATGATTCCACAAGAGATGGGGCTTAGGGGATAATTCTTTTATTATATTTTATTTACCCAAAATTTCATTAATTGAGAGAAGTGGTTACATCAGCTTCTTGGGGGAAGGCCATGTGGTTCTTGATTTCCAAGTAAATATATAAACCCATATTGTGGGTTGTTTGGGGGTTCTTCTCCATTCACACTTTCACTCTTTCATTCGTTGTTGCTCAATTATCAATACTCATTCAATATTGTTCTTGGATTGGGACATGGGGAGTGAATTGTTGAGGAAGAAGCCATTATGTTTTGGATGCAGTAATGACTGGCATATTGCAGCCATGAATTTGTGCCAGCATGCCTGAGATGCATTTGCATGAACTAGATTTTATTCACACTTGCGAGTCCTAAGAGTCCCAACATGGAGATTCTTCACTAGATGTACTAGAGCCATGGAAGGAGATGGACAACCTAAAGGACTACGTGGAAGAGAAGGGAGTCCATTCTCTTGGGTTGTGTAGGATGGAGAGAAGAGAGTTGGTGTACTTTGGATTGTTTTGTATTGAGAAACCTATGAGAGCTTGAGTGCTAACTAGTTTGGGAAGCTGAGTGACAACCCGGAACCTTCCTTGTGGATTCATAGCCCTAGATCAGGGGTGACATTGTCGTTGAGACTTGGAATAATAGTGTCTACGGTTGGGTGGAACGTCCTTGGTCTACAACCAATTGGTGAATCATTTTGTTAAAGATAAGTGCTCTATGTTATTGTGGTTCTATGATTGTATATTTTTATTTCTGATGTGTATTAATTAATATCTCTCAGATATGTTTCTTTAATGTGCTTGCCTGCTGATTGTTGTTGTGAACGACATGTTTAAACATTATTTTATGATGTAGTGTGAATCTTGATGAT
Source organism: Picea engelmannii (assembly GCA_009831015.1). NCBI lineage: Eukaryota > Viridiplantae > Streptophyta > Pinopsida > Pinales > Pinaceae > Picea > Picea engelmannii. The sequence goes on from ML826572.1 coordinate 100,706, forward strand.
TGCATGTGAGTCTTTCATGTTTCTTCATTCATTAAATGTCATAAGGAATTCAAAATCATTTTGAAGTGTTAAATTTGTAGTAGCATGCCCAGCTTATGGGTGGATGGGTATGTTACAGATTTGTATCAGAGCTTTAGTTTTCAAAATTGAGCATGGATGGGCCGATTAATAGAGCACAGAGTTGAAATTTTGCAGAAGTGTAGTTGTAGAGGATGTTTGCAATTTTCGTTTGTTGAAATTACAACAATGAAATTGAGAGGGATTTCACAAGCCAGTTGAGGGAATTTAACTAGGGAATGGAAATTCCCAAATTTTATTGGAAGAATGAACAAATTCAATTCTGTAGATGGTTGAATTATGAGTTACAATGCATCCATGGAGAAAATTGGAAGAAGTTGGGTGAAATTAGGCAAAAGCCCCAAATTTTATAGTTAGTTTCATAGGGAATTTGACATGCAGGAGTTGAATTACAGGTGTTCGGGTCGAAGAGATTATTACAATACCTAGAATTGATTGATACGAAGCTTAATCATAGAGTTGATGGTGGATAAAGGAAGAATTAGGAATTTGGGCATATTTGGAAATTTAAAAAAAAAAAGTGAAATTGGAAAAAGTTCGGTATTTTTCCATACGCTAATGCTAGCATGACGTGGGGGTCATGTGTCAGGATGACATGGCAGACATGTGACATGTAATGCCACGGTGGCAGGTACACGGTGGCATGGGTGGTAGGTGATCAACTAGTGCCTCGGGTGGGGTTGACATGGAGTTTGTGGGGCAGAGTTGCCCGCTTGACGAAAACTGGAGCCGAACCTATGGAACCTCAATTGCGAGGGGGTCGAGTGGGGTTAGAATAACCCAAGGCGAGGGGGCCAAAATGCACAGATGTGCAACACTCCACCCCTGGCCGAAACCTTGGTTAGGTTTTGCGTTCCCTCCCCATTGTGTTAACGATCGCTAGGCTTGGCGGGTCGCAATGCGGCGTGGGTCGTCGATCGTCGTCGATGCCCACTACACCTTAGTCGTTGGATTAAACCAACGTGAAACTCACATGTCAGGAATTATGGGTGCAGGATGGGGCCTTCCCATCCTCGCGACCCAATAATAATATGCCACATGGATGACTACGAACTGTGGAGGCTCGGAAAATAAAATTAAACACATGCAAGTGAAGGGGAAAGAGATAAAGAGAAGGAATAAGGAGGTAAGAGGTCGACGGGGTAGGGATAGAGTGGTCAAGATATGACATGGCATCCTTCTAAAGGTTCCAGGTGGAATCGAGTGTCACATCAACATTCCAGTCGACATAAGGGAGGCTAAAGTTATCAAAAATTAATGAAAATCACCGGAAAATTTCAGTATTTTCCAAGTGTTTAACTTGCAGGCCATTTTTGGAGGCCTAAACAACATTTTTGAGAAGTCAAATTTGAAAATGTTTTTTTATCTAAGAACACACAATTTTTTCTTCCAAATTAATAGAGCTCAGAGAGAGATTTATAACAGTGTATACCATTCATCAAACAGAGTTAGTACGAGGGATTTACAACCTAAACACTGGAGGGTTAATTTTAACCCCCAGTTAACTTCTAAGAGCCATAAATTTCAGCTCAAAGATCGAATTAGGGCATGCGTATAGTCGTTGGAAAGTTGATTCATAGGAGAATAACTTGGAATTGTTAGAATTCAGAAAATTGTGACATAAATATTCATAAATTGAGTAGAAAAAGGACCTGTAGCATTAATTGACAAATTTTTATGGTATGCATATTTCTAACAAAAATGGTTTCTTAAACATTTTTCAGAACTAAGGAGTATAAACATATCAGTACAGGATAAGAATAAATATAACAAAACCACAGGTTATAACCCCCCGCGCGTTTAACCGTTGGTTATAGTTCCAAACCCCAACGCATATGTTTAATACAATATAACATATAGTATATGTGGTATACAATTACAATGCGCGCGCGATTTGGCATTTACAATGGTCATATGTTGTGGAATGAAACCACGGGTCGAAGCTAAGCCCCGTCCCGACCCCCCTTTCCATTGAAACAACGAGCAAGTTTAAATATATGCGCATGGATATATGAAACAAGGAACAAGGTCGGCATAGTGGTTAGCGGAAGTTTGTGAAGTCTTTACATATGAGGGGAGGTCCGGGGGTCGAACCCCGCGGACTCCCATTACATTTTACATAACACATAAACCAATAATGAGGGGGACACGTGGCGCCCATGGATTGGGCCACGTGTCATCATATTATTTGCCACCAACCGAACACGTGTCAGCACCCGATTCGCCAGCATTCAACCAATAAACAACTGCCCCATCATCACCATACGGTCTGTACGGCCCTGCCACGTCAGACCATACGGACTGTACAGACAGGTACAGTCAGCATCAAATTTTTACATGTTTGGCTTGGCGAACAGATCGCGATATCTTCTCCATACGGACTCTGTTTGAGAAAATAAATATACCACTGGAATCAGGAAGACGAGACCGATGCAATGGCATTGTTTTCGCCGCATTCCGAGCACTTTGAAAATTGAGCAAAATTTGATCCCCTGATCACACCTCCCCATTGGGAAGCTTTTGGACCTCCAAAAGACTATCTCACTCTATGTGAAGATGAGGGTATAGTTCCCTCACCCTTCCAACCTCAATCCACTTGGCCTTGCTTGGATTCATCCCTTTAAGACTCGCAAATACTCCACATTTCCTCGCTTCGAAGTTCGCATTCTCCTGTCAAGGATGGTGTCTTCCTGCAGTTCTGTTAGATACTCTGGAGAAAAATCATCCATGGAAGGAATCTGAACATGCTCTCCTTGATCATCAATCAATGGAGGCTCATATAACTTCAAATTCTCAACATTAACAACTGCATACATCTGCATATAAGGAGGCAAATCTAAACGAAAAGCATTGTTACCAATCTTGTCAACAATCTTGAAGGGACCATATCGAATCGGTTTCAACTTTTTACCTTCTCCTTTAAGCCTCTCCTTGCTGATGTAAAGCCACACTTCATCACCAACTTAGAAACTGTGATCAACACGATGCTTGTCATGTCTCGTTTTGTACTTGGCCTGACTCTTTTCCGACTGCTCTTGCACCACCTGATGTATCGACTGAATTTGTTCAATGAACTTCTCTGCCCGATCAATATCATATTGCCCATCAACAACAATATCTTTCCCAAAGATGAAATCTAAAGGCGACTTGGGAAAATAGCCAAAACATGCC
>ML826572.1:104054-119424 GCA_009831015.1 Picea engelmannii
AACCCCGCAGACTCCCATTACATTTTACATAACACATAAACCAATAATGAGGGGGACACGTGGCGCCCATGGATTGGGCCACGTGTCCTCATATTATTTGCCACCAATCGGACACGTGTCAACACCCAATTCGCCAGCATTCAACCAATAAACAACTGCCACATCATCACCGTACGGTCTGTATGTCCCTGCCACGTCAGACCGTATGGACTGTACGGACAGGTACAGTCAGCATCAAATTTTTGCCTGTTTGGCTTGGCGAACAGATCGCGATATCTTCTCCATACGGACTCTATTTGAGAAAATAAATATACCGCCGGAATCAGGAAGACGAGACGGACGCAATGGCACTGTTTTCGTCGCATTCCGATCACTTTGAAAATTGAGCAAAATTTGATCCCCTGATCACTAAAGGACAAAATATCAATGTTGGAAATGAAAAGACAAAACCAAATGGACACAAGGGCATAGGGGAGTAAGAAACATTGATAGAGACTGTGAGAAGACTAAGAGTAGAAGTACAGAGCTACAAATCAGACAATGATAGGCTAATAAGAGAACAAAATCAGATAAATTATCAAGTTATGCAAAGCCAAAATCAGTTGTAGAGGCAAGCAAAGAATGGGTCAAGCTCAAGATAATAAGAAGAGGGAAAATATCATGAAAGATGAGATAACTATAGAAGAGATGGTTATTCAAGAAGTGCTAGTAGAACTCATAGACATCACTCACCTCCTTACTCAATAAGGAAATTTTATGCATCTGAATATTCCATAAGTAGTCCAGAGGTGTCTCATGTTAGGCACCAAAGAAGAATACATGAATTGGAAAGTTTGCAAGGAGAGTTGAGGAAGCTTAAGCCACCATCCTTTGATGGTGGAAGAGAAGGGAAAGATGATGTTGAAGCATGGCTACTTGGACTCATGAGGTGTTTTCAATTGCATAACTACTCATCAAACCTAGAAGAAATAATTTCCATTTACCATTTACATGGAAAGGCTAATATGTGGTGGGATCGGCTTAAGAAATTTGAGCACATAAATGAGAGAAGGATCACTTGGAAAAAATTCAATAAATATTTTCAGAAAGAGTACCTTATAAGCATTTCTATGACAAGAAAATGAAGGAGTTATTTGAAGTCAGGCTAGGAAGCATGACCATGGCAGAGTATGAAAAGAATTTCTTGGGACTGATAAAGTATGTGGGGTTTATAAAATATGAGAAGGTTAAAATACAAAGGTTTTTGAGTGGATTGCCTTCATTTTATAAAGAGAATATTCAATACAATGAGCCTATGACATTAACTGAGACCATCAGGAAGGATAAATATCTGTATGATAAAGGAAAGGGAAGAGATTCTTTGTAAAAACTCTTTGAAGGATAAAAAGAAGGAGAAGACTAGTCCAAGAAAGAAAGGATTCAAAACTCTTTTCAACAGAAATAGCCCAAATAAAAATCATCAAGACCAACTTGCTAAGGATGAATCCAAGAGAGAAGACTCCTTGGGGAAAAGGGGGAGACCACCAATCCAATGTTGGGGATGCAAAGAAGATCGCATGTACAAGAATTTCCCTCACATAAAAGAAAAAGTGAATATCATGCACAACGTCCAAGAGGATACAATAGTAGAATACTTGGGAAGAATGTATGCAACCTTATAAGATCGACAAGCAGAGTACCAATCCAATATGATTGAGGTGGAAAGTAAGATCATTCATCATCATGTTTCTATTTTAATTAATTCAGGAGCAAGTCATCGTTACATTGATCCTAAATTAGTGGATAGATTACATTTGGAGAAAAGTAATATTGAGAAATCAAGTTTGGTTCAACTAGCCACTAGAACCAAAAGAAGGATCATTGAGGCTATTAGAATTTGTCTAATAAATCTAAGTGGAGAGAGTACTAATGTCAATATGAATATCATCCCATTAGGATCTTATGATATCCTAATTGGAATGGATTGGTTGGACAAGCATCATGATGTCCTATATTGTCATAACAAGACATTGACATGTCATGATGAAGAAGGAAAACAGAGAAATGTGAAAGGAATTCCAAGAACCATTTCTATAAGGGAGATTTCAGATTTACAGCTTAAGAGATGTTTCAGGAAAGGATGTCAATTGTATGTAACCCATGTGGAGGAGCCAAAAAAGACAAAAGGGCCAAGCTTTGAAGATTTCTTGGTACTGCAAGAGTTTGAAGATGTATTCCAAGAAATACCAGGATTGCCACCAAAGAGGGAGATATATTTCTCTATTAATTTAGTACCAGGAGCTACCCTAGTATCAAAAACACCTTACAAAATGAGTACACTAGAATTAAAAGAATTACAAACACAACTGGAAGAATTTTTGAAGAAATGATACATATGCCCAAGTGTTTCACCTTGGGGAGCACTAGTACTCTTTGTCAAAAATACAGATGGAACATTGAGACTGTGTATTCACTTTAGACAGTTGAACAAAGCTATAGTGAAGAAAAAATACCCTCTACCCAGAATTGATGACATCTTTGATCAACTAAGAGGAGAAAAGATATTTTCAAAGATAGACTTAAGATTAGGATACTACCAGGTAAGAATCAAGGAATAAGACATCAATAAGATAGACTTTAGAACCATGTACAAGCATTGGGAATTTGTGGCAATGCCATTTGGGCCGACCAATGCACCAACTGTATTTATGTGTTTAATGAATGGTATATTCAGAAATTATCTGGATAAGTTTGTCATATTATTCTTGGATGACATACTTAACTATTCTAAGTTAGAGGAAGAGCATGAACATCACCTGAGATTGGTATTGCAAGTGTTGAGGGAACATCAGTTGTATGCCAAGATTAGTAAGTGTTCTTTTTACCAAGAACAGATCCATTACTCGAGACACATTATTTCAGAACAAGGTATAGCAGTGGATCCAGATAAGATTGAAGCCATTAGAGGATGGCTAACACCCAAGAATGTTTTAGAAGTAAGATATTTTATGGGACTAGTTGGTTACTACAAAATATTTATAGTAGGGTTCTCTAATATTTCTTGAATCCCATCACTTCTTTGCAAAAAAAGGGAATTAAATTTGAATGGACAACTGAGTGTGAAGAGAACTTTAATTTGTTGAAAGAATTGCTTACTAGTGCACCTATTTTAAAGATTGTTGACCCAAATGAAAGTTTTGTGGTATGTACAGATGTATTCAAGGAAGGACTTGGAGGAGTCCTCACTCAATATTGAAATGTCATTGGTTATGAGTCCAGAAAGCTTAAAGAACATCAGAGGAACTATGCCACACATGACTTGTAACTTTCTTCCATTGTTCATGCATTGAAGATGTGGAGGCATTATCTCATGGGAAATGGATTTGAATTAAGAACATACCATAGTGGCCTGAAATATCTTTTGAACAACCAACTTTGAATGCTACGAAGATAAGATGGTTGGAATTTTTAAGTGAATATGGTTTTGACATCAAGCATATCAAAGGAAAATAAAGCAAGGTTGTTGATGAACTCAGTAGAAGAGTACATCTCATGCATGCTACAACGATTAGTATGCATACATTAGATTTGAAGAGTATGATTTTAGATGTTGTTGTTACAGATTAGAATTACCTATAGGTAAAAGAAAGCTTACAGCATGAAAATGTACAACAAAAAATTAAATATTATGATATGAAGGAAGATGGATTACTTATGCATTAAACAAACTTCTATGTTTCTAGTTCTGGAGAACTTAGGAATTTGGTATTAAAAGAAGTGCATAATGTTCTATATGTCAGACATCCTGGTTACCATAAAACAATTGCAGCTGTAAGAATCCAATTCTTTTGGCCATGAGTGAAGAAATATGTTGTTGATTACATTGTCGGATGTATGGAATGTCAGAGATTGAAGGTTGAGCATAGGCACTCGATGACTTTGCCCCAACCATTACCAATTCCAGAAAAGAAATGGGAAGTGGTAACCATTGATTTTATAACTAAATTGCCAAGGAAAGAAAGGAAACATGATTTAATAATGATAGTGGTTGATAAATTAACAAAGGTTGCTCCTTTTTTTACTGTAAAAATGACTCATACAACATCTAATATTGCATAAATGTACATGAGGGAGATTTCTAGGTTGCATGGGATACCTAAGGAAATTGTCTTAGATAGATATACAAAGTTTACTTCAAATTTCTAGAGGGGATTGTTTAAAGGATTTGGTACAAATATGAACTTTAGCACAACATACCATCTACAGTCAGATGGGCAGACAGAGAGATTCAACCATGTAATTGAAGACATGTTGAGAATGTATGCGATGGATAATTCATCTAAGTGGGAATATTACTTGCACTAATTGGTTGAGTTTTCTTACAATAATGGGTATCAGGCTTCATTGAAAATGATCCCATTTGAATATTTGTATGGTAGGAAATGAAATACTCCAGTGAGTTGGTACAACCCGTTAGACAAAGTGGTATTTGGGACATAATTTATCAAGGATATGGAAGACCAAATTGTTAGAATTAAGCATAATTTAAAGGCAACTCAGGATAGATAGAAAAATTATGCAAATAAGAGTAGAACAACTAGAGAATTTAAAGTGGGAGAGAATATTCTTTTAAAAGTGAAGCCCAAGAAGAGTTCATTGAAGTTGGGTAGTTGTACAAAGATAGCAGCCAAATTATGTGGTCCATTTGAGATCTTGGACAAAATATGGCTAGTTGCATACATGCTTGCGTTTCCTGCTTCCATGAATGTGCATAATGTATTTCATGTCTCTTTGGTGAAAAAGTATGTACATGATCCTAACCATGTTATTGATTGACATTTGATTCAGGTAGAACTAGGGGGAGACTTTCAGGTCCAACCAATGCGCATATTCGACAAAAAATTCAAAAGGCTCCAGAATCAAGTTATAGAGCTGGTAAAAGTATAATGGACCTGTTGCGGTCCTCAAGATGCTACTTGGGAGCATGAAGATGTCATACGGGAAAAGTACCCGTGACTTTTTGAATAAATTTTGAAATTTTGATTTATGCTCTGTATATGCACTGAGGATAATGCCAAAATAAGGGGGATGGGAATGCAATGCCCCAGTTTTGAGTCTCCGTGATATTAAATAATGTATTTTTTTTATTTGATGAAAGGTCGAAGTGCCTGGACAATTAAATAGGCCAACGTGCCCTAATAATGTAAAGTTTTGATCATTATTAATAATAAAATACATCATTGGCTGCTAGACAGACAAGGACAAGATTTATAGGGGGATATGATTTCACGAGAGAGGGGGCTTAAGGGGCCAAGTATTTTATTATATTTTATTTACCCAAAATTTCATTAATTGAGAGAAGTGGTTACATGAGCTTCTTGGGGGAAGGGCACGTGGTTCTTGATTTCTAAGTAAATATATAAACCCATCTTGTGGGTTGCTTGGGGGTTCTTCTCCATTCACACTTTCACTCTTTCATTCATTGCTGCTCAATTACCATTCCTCATTCATTCTTGTTCTTGGATTGGGACATGGGGGGAGAATTGCTGAGAAAGAAGCCATTGTTTGCTGGATGTAGTAATGATTGGTGTATTGCAGCCATGAATTTGTGCATGTGTGCCTGAGATGCATTGGCATGAACTATATTTTATTCACACCTGCAAGTCTGGGAGTCCCATCATGGAGATTCTTGGCCAAATGCCTGGAGCCTTGGAAGGAGGTGGACAACCTGAGGGACTATGTGGCATAGAAGGGGGTACATTCTCTTGGGTCGTGTAGGATGGAGAGAAGAGCGTTGGTGTACTTTGGATTTTTGTGTGTTGAGAAACCTTTGAGAGCTCGAGTGCTAACTGGTTTGGGAATCTAAGAGACACCCTGGAACCGTCCTTGTGGATTCATAGCCTTGGCTCGGGGGTGACATTGTTGTTGAGACTTAGAACAACAATGTCTATGGTTTGGTGGAAATTCCTTGGTATGAAGCCAGTTGGTGAATCATTTTGTTAAATATAAGTGCTCTATGTCATTGTGGTTCTATGCTTGTAAATTTTTATTTTCGTTGTGTATTAATTAATATCTATGAGATTTGTGTCTTTAACATGCCTGCTTGTTGATTATTGATGTGCATGGCATGTTTAAACATTCTTTTATGATGCAGTGTGAACCTGTATGATTGCATGTGAATCTTTCATGTTTCTTTATTCATTAAATGTCATTAAGAATTCGAAATTAGTTTTGAAGTGTTAAATTTGTAGTAGAATGCCCAGCTTGTGGGTGGCTGGGTATGTTACACTTGGGCACATCCTTAGAAGGATCAAGATAAATGCCATTTTCAATGATGATATTAGTGAGATGGTCAAATAAGACCCCCTTCTCTATTTTGGTGTGGGATGGATGTCCATGCCAAACACCTTGGAGATCCTACACCAAATTGCTAGGACCAATGCAATTTGACCCTAAGACCATAATGTGTTTGCTACTTGTTGTGCTTGTCAGGCCAAGAAACCTTTGAAATTGAGCACACTGTGACAATAAGAGATACAAATACAATCATTTTCTCTCACTACCCTCATGTCGATTATAATCATGTTGCAGATTTCAAAGTCCTTCATAAAGACATCCACAACTAACTAAATTATAAATAATAGTAATTTAAAAGGTAGGGCTTGATAGCTTACTACCAAAGTAAAATTCTTGCACCTATTCCATTGCCTTGTGAACTAAAGTTCCAATGTTCCTATAGCCAAATCATTCATTATCCTTATACTTCAATTGAAAAGAAATATTATCTTTCCTAGCATTATAAAAACTCCCTCCAAATCCTTTAAAGCTTCAGACATTAGTAGGTAATAAAAATATCTAGTAGCACCACTTCCCTCTCTTGTTCACATTTGTCGAATGTTATGTCATGTTAAAAGCTCTAAGAACTCATTGAGGTAGTCAAGGTTTTGGAAATCTATGAAAATCTAGTAATGTTCCCTAAGCCACTTGTATACATTAACATTACATTATTTAATTAATAAATATGATGCAAGTCTTTACATTAATTGCGTTGATAGGAACTCTACAACCCAGTATGGGGGAGATGTCCATGTAACATAACACACTAAACTAATAACTAAAAAATATAAAATTAATAATACAAAAAAATTATACATACATACATACATACATACATACATACATACATACATACATATATATATACAACTTGAGTGGGCCTAATGGTTAAGAACATGTGTTTCCTGATAAGAGGTCACAAGTTAAATGCATAGGGGGGTATGGTATGTATACCTCCATAGACTTTACCAGTCAAAATCGATGGGCAGAGGGGATCTCATACATCAATTTGATGTTTGGATTGGTCGTAACCTTAAAAATAGATTATTATTATTATTATTATTATTATTATATATATAAAATATTTTAATATATTAATATTTTTTAATACTTTAATATTTAATATTAAACAAACATAGATTTATTTTAATCCTGAATTTATCAAAATTAAAATGGATCTATACTAATTAATTAATATGATACACAAAGGTAAAATTTTAAAGATTCAATAACTATGAATAAAATCTCAACATAACCCTAACTACCAAAGTACAATAAAATTAAAACATTTTTAATTCATTGAAATGGTGACCACTACACATATCATTTTATGTTATTCATGTGAATATAGAGATGTTTACCCAACAACAATAAAAAAAAATAAATGTCCAATTAAATAAACAAAAAAAAATTAAATGTCCAATTAAATAAACAAATTTAATATACATGGTGATTTTATGAAGACTTTACAACAAAGCTACTACATCAAGATAGATATAATACTCGTGAAATAAGGTTGTTGAAGTGTTAGGATGTGCTTCCTCAAAACGAAAGGTTTGGTATTCAAAATTATCAATGTTTATTCCTTTAAAAAATAAGTTATTCAATACTTCATATTGACTCATAATTTTGAGTAAAATGGGCTCTAAGCAATGAATTTCTCTTATGAGTGATATTGAAGCAAATTTTATAGATTTATATAGGGATTAGTTTGATTACTTTAAACATATATTTGCCATAAGCACAATTTTCATATATATAAAATATAAATATATTTTTTTATTTTGTATTTAAATAATAATAATATTTTTAAATTATAATACAATTAGATGTTAAATTAATGTATAAAACTTTTTTTTTATAAAATAAAAGATTTTAATATAAATACCTAATTTATAAATAAAATATATATATTGCATTCTTTTTTATTTGAAATTTTAAAAGAGAAAATTTAAACTAATAACTTTAAAAGATGTCTAATCTTAATAGTCGAATATTACCTTGTTTTAAGAATGTTAGATGTGAGAGCCAGGAAACAGATCCGAGGGACGTGTGGTGAGAGCAAGGAAACACATCCAAGGGATATGTGGAAGCACCTGTCAAGTTCTAGAGAATGACATAAGGGACATCACTTAAAATACTAAAAACTTAAAATTTAAAATATGAAAATTGAATCTTAAATTATATGTAAATTGCAATGCAACATGTTAATGATTAATTGTTGAAATCGTATACATAACATTGTGCCAATAATATGAATGATAAAACATAAATGATATATGTCATTATTTACATAACATAATAATTACAATTCACAAATCATGTCACCATTGTATTTCTCATTATATTTAGAAAATTTACAAAGTATAGATCTAAGATAAGCAATACAACATACCTCGAGAAAAAAATGAAATACATGATATTTGAATCATGCATCTACTTAGTTATATTTCTATTCTTATTTATGAAGTAACTTTTTGATGAACATAAAAGAAGTGGTATATCTAGAGCTATTTTTATCTCTCTAATTCTGTTAGTTTAGCTTGGACATCATTCTACATTTTTCATATTAGATTATGTGTATTTCATTTATTTCATCCTAAAAAACCCTAAACTGTGAATTAGGTCACAATTGGTAAACCCCCAAATCTGTAATGGTTGTTGGGATAGTATCTTGATGATTTACTTATACCAAACGGTGAAGATTCTAATTAAAACTTGTCACTGGAAATAACCCCTACTGTTAACATAGGACATTTCAACCTATCAACAATTTTAGCACTAAAAAGAGGGCATGAAAAGTTGTCATGTAAAATTACATTTTATTTTTGTATGAATATTGTATAACTCTTCCTCAAAATTTTCCTATGTTGAAGGCTAATACCACATTGGACCTAGAAGGGCCTTTGCATGACCTTTATTTTTTATTTTTATTTTCAATGGAAAATTGTCAAACGCATATGTACTCTGATGTCTTACCCCTTTGTGTAATTTGATAAGTATCTCCATCCTTTGCTAGTTGCACTAGATTTATGATATCACATAATGTTGAACATACCGATGTAGGTTAGAGTAGGAGTTGAATAAATCGATTTTCTATATCATAATGTTGAACATACCGATGTAGGTTAGAGTAGGAGTTGAATAAATCGATTTTCTTTATTGTCTTCTTGCTTTAATTAGTAGAACAATTTTCTTACTCACCTTATGGTCCTCGAATCCATTATCTCGTTTAGGTTAGTTTTTTCATTTACTTTTTGTTAGCGTAGTTAGTTCTCATAAGATATATTAGCGTTTTATTTTATTCCTTTGGATGTTTTTGACTCATGGAGAGTAGCTTGTCTATGCTCCAACATGATTGGCCAATTCTTTTCTTTTGCTCTATTGTGAAAAGCATATGCAACTCAATAAATAGATTCCTCATCCAACATCAGGTTCCTTTGAAACCATGACCTATGGTAAAAAGAGGTTACCCAAGCAGCTTGGACTATCAATTTGACTCCTTATTATATTATAGAAGAATGTGTGTCACTTTTCAAATTGTGTACATTGAAATGACTATGTATTAATTATATCAACTAGATTATAAAATATACATTATGATCATAAAATCAAGTTAGTTTTTAAAACATTTTGTAGGTAGAGTTCGAATTTTTCATAGCTATGAGGAATGCATTATAACATCGTAATTTTTTCACATTGCACTCACACATGGGAATGGTTCAGTTGAATGAGAATTTTTTTTCTAATGCTCAAGGAAAACAACAACAATGACTAACATTGGAGAGAAAGGAACCACATGATATGCTTTGGAACATTCATGAATCCAATTGGGAGTATGTACGGTTAAGAATCAAAACTTTCTACTCTAAATAGAAGTGAGGTACATGAATGGAAATGCTCATTTTAATGATAGAAAGGAGATTCCATTTTGTGACTCATCTAGTTTTGAATTCCTCAAGGCAACTTCTTCCATTACTTATACAAATATGAGCCATTTCCATGCATAATTATTCAAATTGTGGCATTTACATATGACTTTTACTTGTTGAGTATTCCATTGGCGAATCTTGCAAAATATTCAGTAGACTTTTCTTTGAGTTTTTTAATCTTACTAGTAACTTATCTACGTGCATAGAAGTGGTGATTATTTCATGAGGAAAGTTTCTTTTGGTTATTGTGATTCGTTTACTTACCACTTCCTTTAAAACCAAGCCAATTTTGGGTTTTTATTTTGAAATTTTCTATTTTCTGGAATCATGGTATGTGTGTTGATTAATGATATTTTGGATCCATGCTTGCAGTTAAAAGTTTTATATTTTAACGTGCCTCTCACAAGAACATCACTATACACAAAATATAAGCTAAGGAATTATGGTGTTAATGCTTAATTAAGAGCTTTGAGGAATGATGGTCTTGTTTTGGATAAGAGGTACAAGAAGATGTAATGTAAGTGGTTGGACCATGAACACTTTGATTGACAGGTCATGATCGCTATTGCACCTTAGTTTGGAAAATGAAATTAATGTGTTGTAGAACTGCTTAAACACATTAAAATAGACAATCATAATAAGGGTGAAAATTTTAAAGTCTATGGGCTAGAAAATTAAATGGGAGTTACTTTAATAGCCAAGCACATCAAATCGTTAACTAGAATCCCAATAGAAAGGTAGTCATCCCATGCAAGCTTCCCCCATCCATGGTTTTCTAAAGCATATCTCAAAATTAAAAAAGAAAGGATTGAGAAAGGATGTTGAGTTTATAGGAGGGACATGCAAACATCTTCACCAGGGCTATGGATACTCATTGGAAATGGAGCAAGGTCTATGTTGCCATGGTGACTCCATTGTGACTATGGACGCTCATAGATAGTGGAACAACACCTAAGGGATAAAATATAGGCACCTAATGAAAATCATTTTAATCTAAAACCTAGCATACCCTATGACCAAGATTTCAACGTGGATGATCAATTCATGATTTATGGAAATGAATCTCATTATATTTTTCTCCTTCAGTATAGTAGATGAAGTTTTCTAAGTTGGTGTGCAAGTATGATCATTGACTCTTTCATAAGGAAAAGTTCACAAGGACCCACTACATATATGATGCTCATACACCTTGAACATATAAGAAAAGATTCTTTGCACTTTAGGCTCATAACACTACAAAATACAAAAGATATTCTAGCTTCACCTAGTGTGTCACCATTTGTTGAGGCCCCAACAACCCCCCAAATTTTGATCAAGGTTTGTTAAGTGAACTTCACTCCCCATTAGCCTTATTCTTTTAATTTAAATTGATAATGGTACACTGCTAATTGCAAATTGTCACCGTGTAGTGGGAAGACCCGGGGTTCAACATTAATTCACCCAAAAATACCAAGATACTGACCATTTTGGCATCACCCACAAGAAGATCAACTCTCACCCGAGATACCTATGGGGACTGTAGGAATCAGGCTTTCGCAATCATGAAGGGAATGGGGACCGTTCTAACATTCATTCTTATTTAGAATTCATTTAACATGCAATATACTATGTATGTGAAATCATAACAACATCATAACATATGACATATTCATCTTACTTAACCATTCAACATATGCGTAGAACCATCAGATGCATATTCATATTAACCATCCATGCATTACATGTGTGCCATAAATAGAACATAAAAGAAACACATCACAACATACATCATGACACAAATATTTAATGTGGTTCACCCCAAACTATGTTATGTCCACAATGACTATCTTCTTATATTATTCATGTTCAATCCTTACAATTGGTGCGCACTGCACTCATAAAAGATACATCAATTCTACCCAAACTTTCCTAGTCGTTCATGCATATAGTGCACACTTATCACCTTTTCTAATCTGTCACTTCACTCTCATATCTAACTCAATCACTACTCACTCATTACTCTCTCAACTCTCTAACTCTTCTTTTCCAAGCTACTTTCTACCCAAAACCCATACATATTTATACATTTATATTAGGGCTTGGCCCATTACAAAATGGACCAAATGGTCTAACTACTACTAAATAAATTTTTCCTTTCGTGCGTTGGCTCCTAACTATGCGCTAATTGTCTTCTGTGTGTGTTGCTCCTTTTCTGACTTGTCACGTGGTTTGCTCCTATGCAATTCCCAAAACTTACCCAAAATGTCATGCTCCAACAGGCCCCCAACACTCACCTATGGCTCATCCCGATCCACTTCAAGATTTCTTCCAAGTGTCCATGAACTTCTGGAATGTCTCCCTTGCAGCTATGATCTTTTCTCTAGCTTGTGTTTCTTGCTGTGCAATTCCATTAATCATTTCTGCAGTAATATGGCCCTTCAATTATTCTACACTTTCTTGTACTACCTTCTTGACCATGCTCGCGCAACTGCTACTTTTGTTGTCACCTTGTAGGCTTCTTCCTACAATGTTTTAATTTGTTGTGTGTGAGCTTGCTGTTGCGTCCTCATCTGGTTCATTTCTGAATACAATTTACTATTCTCTGCCATTCCTTCCATCATCTTTGTTGGTGGTAGTGTACTCATTACTTCTTTGAACTTCTAAACCTTATTCTGCGTAGCTTGTAGCTTCTGCTCAATTTCCTAGCTTCGTGTCTTCTATCAGCTACATCCATACTCACGTGATTTCTTCGTATAACTTGGCACACTCTACTTCCAGACTTTTGATGTTCTCGATAGTTGTTGTCGTGATCTTTTCCCTTTGCTCCCTCTCTTTTGGTGGAGTGCTTGGTATCTGGCGTGCTTCCAAATCAATAATATTTATGCGGAATCCCCGAATGACTTCACTGATCTTTGTCACTTGTTCTTCTAACGGGGCATCTTCCTCCCTATGAATTTATGGAATAATATTATAAACCCCCTGGACCACCCATTTCACTCTCTCTATCCTCTATGTGGCCTCATCTTTCTCTATCCTAAGTTGATCATATTCAACTTGCAGCACATCCTTATCTGCAACTTCCTTTGTCAACTCCATCGATGTTGACATCACGCGCAATTAAAGTTCCTATGTCACGCTCGTCTACAAACCATGCAACACTTCTACCGAAAACCGAGCTAGCACCGATTCAATATGACCAAGTGCATTTTCATGCTCCTGTAATTCTTATGTAGGGAACTCTAAATCTCCCGCTGTTATTTCCATCACCCATCGCTCCCCTGATGTCGCAAATGGGTGAGATGTCATTTGTTGTGCCTCTGTGTTCATGGTGCTCACCATCTACTCATGTTCACCTATTCGACTTATGCAATCCTGGTTGTCTCCAAAATATATCGCATTGTGGAAATCTACACTTGCATGTCCAAGTTCCTTTCTTCTTGCTTCAACATCGCTCACTCAAAAACTTCCTCAGTAATATATTTCACTTGATCCACAATCTTTTCTAAGTCATCCTCTAGCAGGGCCTAGATGGCGGCCACTTACTTTATTGATTTCCTCTTCTTTCATTGTGGTATCGATCTCTCCATTTCTTGTTCCTGCTGCTTCTTCGCAACTCCAAAAAATTGAGTGTCCTCTGCCTCCCTCTAAGCCACTAATTTTATCAGTATTAATAGACAGGAATAATGAAATTTCATACCTTTGTCTTGGAATTCCCTGCAATCTATCAAGAACTGGTTCAATAGACACATTTCCCAGCTCATTTGAACTCATACGATGCACTTCTCAGTTGTTGGTATCACTCCTGCTAGTACCTGATCCTTGCGACCTTTCCTCAATAACTTGCATTCTAGTACCTGCACCATGAACCAAACTATATCATCATTGATGCTTGCAACATCCAGACCGCATGCACCTCTGAATGTGTCATACTTGTCCTTCATTCTTTTTGACAATTATTTCTCCTTTGTCTTGTATGTGAATAATAGTAATGGGTCTTCCCCTTTTGATGGCAACCTGGTTATCCACACAATCAGCTATGTTTCTATGGATATCGGTCTATCTAACCATAGAAATACTCTATGCACACAACTAAGTAATAACTTGACACAAATATTTATCTTCTCTATCCTTCCAAAGTGCAGAGTATCAAAAAGGTTCAGAATACATATATTTTCTAGTATCGTCGTGCATTCCTATGGCTCTACTATGATTACTTGTGAATCTGGGGTGAGTCTTATGCTTCTATAATTTTCCAGATCCAAATCTAGAAACTTCTTCATATATGTCAAGTCGTGGTCTTCATATATCAGGCTTCCTACTACACTGAGCATATCTTCCTCAATGATCACACCTTGTGGAGTTTCGAGCTCTAAGAGTTCATACTTCGGCTCTTTATGTAACTTCACCTTCTTCTTTTTTGGCTTCCTTGGTGGTATGTAATCCCTTGGATAGTTAACTGAGGTTGAACATGACACTAACGCTCTCAGGGTTTCCTTGGTAAGATGTATTGATGTCTTCATGGTGTACTATTTATTCAGTTGTGACGAATATTCTCCTGTCTTCAGTGGTGCCATTTCTATCTGCAACTTCTCACTTGGAAACTAACTTCTTCAACTTTTTCTGTGTTTACTCGGCTCTCTGCTCTCGCTACTCTCTATGAAAACTCAAATGAAAGTAACTTCTTTCCGTTGACCCTTCAACTTATTTTATCAGTTGTCGCCAGTTGTTTATGTTCTTCGCACCCAAACCTGTAGTCTAATCCAACTTGTACTTCACATTCAATTCTTTCCATACTCTGCAATAAATTTGGATTATTCTATGTATCATGGTGGAGATCTTTCCATTCTATCATGATCTCATCGCCACTTTCCATTAATGACTATGTGTCTCCACTACTTCTTAGTTATGATCTCTCTTTAATGCTTGTCCCATCATGTATTCTCTTTAATTTGTTTCTTACTCTATGCGTAAATATCTGTCACACTTCAATATTCCTTCCTACACATAGTTCCATCCTCTTTCCACATCTCCATGACACTTTCTGGCTTTATCTCCTTATGCATCACTTCAACCTTGAAATTCTTTTTTTTCTTTTCTTCTTTTCTTTTTCTTTATCTTCTATAATACACTATAATACAAGTACT
>ML826573.1:0-33558 GCA_009831015.1 Picea engelmannii
AATTTATCCCTGATACTCTGTGCAGTGCTTTTGAGAATCTTAATGTTTTCCTCTGATACTACAATGAAGAAATTCTTGAATGCTTTTTTGTTGTAGTTGATTATCTCGTCTGTTCCTCTTTTACATCACTTTATTTCTAAAGGATCCAACATCTTCATTACCTTTCCCTGTGGAAATACCTTATAGACCCGTGTTCAATTTCAAACTTGTCACAGACCCCATAACCCAATGGTCTTCTTTTGCTGTCTCAACCAGAAAACCCCAAGAATATAACCCTATTCTGCATAGCTAGCCTAATATCCTCTTCCAACAAAGTTATATCAGACAAAGATATCCCTCTCTAAGTCTTGGAGGGCTAGATCCAAGACTCGAAGTGGTTTTGATGTTGCCTCTGTGACTGCCCCCACAACCTTGGGCAAATTACAGAGTGCTAACACAGGGAAGAAGACGTCCATTACTAGTTAGTGGCCATCTCCTTAAACCCCATCGTGGGGGAGATACTTGACTTCTTCACCTGTTAGAATAGATTAGGTAGGTAGGCATTTGCATCTTGCATTTCATTGTATATATGTTGCATACTGCATATAATGGTAGTATAGTTTGCATTTAACTTAGCCCAATTTGCATACATGCTTATTGTTTACATATTCCTTTCTTTGCATATTCCATCATTGTTACGTCATACTTATATGTTTTCATTGACATGTTAGAATATAATTTTGTTTTCAACATTTTCTTTGGATTTTGATAATTTTCACAAGAACAAGGGGTGATAGCACCACCCCAGGTATTCTAATGATTTTGCTTGAGTGTGTAGGCACATGTCATACCAAATATTATGAGGATTACATGCGCTCTATGGTGAGCACATGTCCCCGAGTAGGACCTCGATGATACCCCCTTAGTTTAGGGGTAACTAAGGAGGTCATGTCTTGAGGCCCACAAGTAGTAGACACAGAGAGCCGAGAGCCAAATTGACTAGCATAGCCCCGCAAGGCCCCTCCATTGATGCATCACCATACATCGCTAGCAACAAAGCACCATCCATCACACCAGCATGGCCCCATAGGACAACATGTCTTGCTTCATGAGGTAATAAGTCCAGTATCATGGCAAGTGTCACTCTAATAATTGAAGCATTTGAATATGCTGCAAATAATTCTTTCTTGATTACATAACAATTTGCATGGAAATTATACTGTTTTCTTTATTTAACCTTGGTTGGTGTCATTTCATCCTAGTAAGTTGGTCACTCTCAGGAATAGGGTGCTACTGGGGGTTTCCTTGAAAATTCATTGTACCATTCCCGATCATACTTATCACTTTCCATACTTCTCCCATTTTGACTCCTCATCTTTTGGGTTTTTTGGTGCACTGACCCAAGAAGGGATTGTACCTCATTTCATGGGAAGAAGGAGACGAAGGCACATAGGGAAATGTAGCCGACAAAAGATAAAAGTCGATGATAAACCTTCCAGGTGCTTTCCCAGGTATCCCGAGAGCAATGAAATGCTTCTTGCAAAAAATGAGGGACCCATAAAATGAATAACTAATTAATCAATCATTCCAACCAAGGTAGAGCATATGTGGGCTATGCATTTCCTTTTTAGTGGCTCTTATTGTCTTCAACTTGGAAAAGAATGATCAAGTGTGACCAAGGTAGAGCGTGTGTGGGATTTGTTTTTATTTATTAGTTTAGTGTCCCCCACATGTATTCAACTTGGAAACACTTTAACAAATTAATGAAAAATGGGCTTGGAAAAATGTTGCATCGCGGACAAAGGGCAACACACCCTCTACAAAGGCACCCATAAATGAGACAATACAAACCCTTGTATGTCATGAACCCCATGCCCATAAGTCTTACCCCATTTCACCTCATACTCATACATGGCTTATATAGGGTTTCCTTGGGAAACACCTTTGACTTGGGGACTGACTCACCAAATAGGATGCCTCAACACCCCTCCCACACCTAAATTTGACAAATTGTATAAGGTCTTTGAGCATATTTTTAGTTTGAAAAGGGTGGTTTGATGCACGTGTTTGGGTGGTTCTATTATTATATGTGAATTACTTGGCATGATTCTCGTGACTTATGGACCCTTGGAGGGCGTATCTATTTGTCTTTGCAGTACCTTTCCTGGTGGAAATGTATTCATGAGGAGATGACTTCGTTTGGACCTTCATAGGGGCTTTGGAGCCCAAGGATGGATGTAGAGACCCCATGTCCGGGGCATGCTTATGATCATCATTTGCACCTTGAAGAAAGGGGTTGTTTCCTTTTTTGAGGCACTCTGGCATGGCTTGGAGACCAACTCCCATCCCTCTCCAATTGGACGCTAGCCTTTGGGGGCTTGAACGTCACCTACCTAGCTCCAAACATCATAGAGGAGACTAGGGTTTCAATGGAAGAGGACTTGACTTTATCTTTTGGAACATGTGGCTTGATGGAGGGCCTTTGGAGGCTTAACGTTGCACACCCCTTTCCCAATGCTTCACTTTGGGAGCCTAACGCCACCCTAGGAAGGAATGACATCACCCTTTGAGGGATATTTTCATGTGAATTTATAATTTGTAATTAAAAGGGAGAACTTTTGAGGTCAACCATGTTTATTTTTATATTGACATTTTTAGGCCAAAAGGTGATATAAATACACTTTTGGTAGTTCATTTCTACACATAACTCTTCCTCATAGAAGAGGACAAGTCTGAAATTTTTGCCCTAGTGGCAACATTGGCTTAAATTTACTAGTGCACACCTCTTGGAGTACATGCTTTGAATGTTTCTTGGCTATTTTGTGGTGGAAAAGTCTTCAACTAGGGTTTGTGCTTGATTATTCTTGGTGAAGTAAGTAAAATCTGCAATTTCATTTCATGTTTTGAATGGTTAAGGTAAATTTTACTTGTTCATGTTGAATATTATGACATCGCTTTCTTAAACCCTAGGAGAGGAACATAAGGCGTTTCTTCCTCCCTCTAGCTCTTTCCACTTATTGAATTGTCAAGAGAATCTTATCTAGATCAGGTTCCTAAATCCCTAAAGTGCTAGCACTTTAGGAGTCCTATTCTAGTGGCTTGTAGCAAAATATATATTTCAAGTGTCCAAGGAGAAGAGGAATTCGCTAGAGCCCAAAAGAGCTTGCACTCTAGCCCAAATTTCATCTTTGAGCCTTGAAGTGCCAACACCTCAAGACTTTATCTCTCCATCCTTAGACAATATTATCATTTTTTTCTTCAAGTGTTTGTTGATGTTGTAAATGACCCCATAGCCCAAAATGCATTTGTCTACTTGCTCTATCTTGTGAAGGAATTGATCAAACTACTCTTACATTCTATTCTCTAAAGCTTATACTAACTTTTGCTAACCCTATCTTAGCCAAATTCACTAACGAACTTCCTGCTGTAGAAAATCTTTGCTACAACCATCTAATTTTGTTCATGTTGTTGCATACACTAACTTAACACTAACCTAAAATATTCATAAATTGCTTGGAATAAGTGCTAATTGATCTATTGAAAAAATGCTAAGTTTTCATTGTTACTTCACACAATTATGAGTAGTATTTCTCTTGGTTGTTACAAAATTTTATTACTGTCATAAACTGTTAGTTTGCTGCAAATTTTACTTTAGCCAATACATAATTGAATGGCTATTGTCTTTTGAGGCTTTACTATCATTTTGGTACTTGGAAATTGCTATATATATGTTGCATTGTTCTTGTTCCAAGCAGGTACACAACATCTTTTCCTTTGCCTCAATTTCAAAGACATAGACACTTTGACTTGGGTAACCAGTGAGAGGGGGGTATATCTTGACCAAATCTTCAGTTTCCCAGCCTTTAGGTTATCAGGGGCACCTCCCCTAGGTTGGACCTCATCCATCCCTAAAAGTGGGGATTTCCTACTAAGGTGATAGTGGTGGATTATCATATTGTTACGCCAATTTATTTTACTTTGTTGGGGCTTTGGCATAAGTACAAATTGTGCGATAACAACTCTCTAGGAAGTTGATGTCGATGTCATATTCTTGAAGTTTGGCAAGGAAATTTTTCCATCGACCTTCTCTAAATGTTAGAGAAATATTATTGCTGGAGGATGTGGTACATAAGCTATTGCCACAAGAATGCTACTTTCTTTTTCTATTTTCTATACCTATGGTTTTTTAAATGGACTTTGATATATGCAAAATTATGATCGATACATTACAAAGGTTTAATTACCTTAAGGCAAAGTGCATGACACGTATTTACTAAAATGTCCTTTCCACACCTGAATTACCTACAAAATACATGTAATGATAAATAGAAACCATTAAGTAGATCATAGAAAAATGTGACATTTAATTCACACTTTTCCTAAATCACCACCCTTTCTTCACAAATCTAAGCAAATAAACGTGCCATATGTTATCACTTTGTAAATTTATTGGGTTGAGGAAGAAAATCACATAGGTAACCTTCAAACCAACTTTAGGATTGGAATCTGGCCTTTCCAAACCAGAGAGGGCTCTCTCACTATAAATTAGGCTCAATGGCCAGATCTGAAATGGAATTTTAAGATGTGGTGGCAGAGACAAGAGAGGAGAACCAAGAGAGAAGAACCATTGTGCATGGAGTTAAGTTTAATTCTATGGAAACTATCAGTGATTGGATTTAGGGCTATCAAGGACGCATAGGCTTGGTAGGTGATGAACTTTCAGTTAAATTATCATTGTAATATAATGGAAGAAGGGGAAAACAAAAAACTACACTAAGAGCATCATCTGGGATGAATTCTAAGTGTGTTTAGAGGAAATTACAGTACTTAATTGCTTAATTTAGAGCACCAAACCAGATGAATTCCAAATCATTAATTTTCAATTAAGTATATGCAGGTTACAAATGAAATGGAAAAGAAACAAGAAAATGCATACACAAGAGAGAAGCACACACTTCAGACCACCACCACAAGAATATTTGGTAAGAGTAACCTTGTACTTCTGCATTGATATTCCATTAAAGTACTCAAAATTTCAAAATGCCCAAGAATGTATTTTCTACGCTCCTTTCCCACCCCTTAGTCAATCAAAATTACAAATATTTATAGAAAATGCTCTTCCCCAAGCTGAGGAGATCGAGCTCAACCATTTTTCCAAAATTAGACTTAGTTACAAAAATATAGTAATAAATTCAAAATCGACTGCCAAAAAATAGGAACTGCATGATTACATTAAATACATAACAAAATTCCAAAATATGAATAGTCCTCCTTATGCCTTTGAGCTCTAGAGTTGACATGAGTCACTTAGTATCGTTGGAGATGATTTGAGGCTGATTCAAATGCTGACCTGCCTAATGAGTTGGCGCTCTGTCACACTTGCACAACGAACTTTCGTAGCGCAATTTTGTAACTGATATTTTTAAAATATCTCCTAAATGATGAATTTGATTGAGCTGATTTTTTGTCAATAGGTTAACATCATAGTAATGCTTCTCCACAAAACATTTGGGCTAAATTTGATTCACGAATTTTGAGAAAATACAAAAATGGTTGTATATGACGGTGGCTTGTTTCTTGAAAACCATAAAGTATTTTGACTTGAAATTAAATGGGTTTATTCATCTCACCCTCACGCATCTCCTGTAAATATTTCATGGCAAACCAACGCATAGTTTGAGAGATATGGTGAAAATACACTTGCATAGCACACTTGCGTAACGTGCTGATAAAACTTGATGTGTAACTGTGAGCTTCAACAATTGGGCAGCCTATTTACCCAACAAGTGTTCTCTTCAATTTTTCTTCACAAGGTGATCACTGCAAGGTGTATGGAGCTTTGTGGTGGCCATTCTAACATCCAAATGATGCTGATGAGTTGTGTAAGCCTAAACCCCCCCTTAAAACATTATCCTTTGCTTCAAACCTCAAAAACCAGAAATACGTTATAGCCACAAAACTTAGACTTGACTCCAATGAATAACATGCATTATATTTGGTTTTGATGAAGCCTATGTGTTTTTTTAAAACTATCATGAGTATCCAAACTACATGAAAACCCCATTTTTACATCAAATGAAACCTATAGTAGTTGCGTAGCGTGCCAACGCTACACAAGTTTTGTTTCTTGTTCTTCTTTAAGAAAAACTGTCATGAACTGATAAAATCATATTTATAGGATGCATATGATAGGGATAATCATTATTAAAAAACCTTGAACAAAGTTTGTCTTGGAATAAATACATACATCACAAATATTCAAGACAACTGCAAATTCTGTGGCTCAAATCTGATAACACTTCCTCCCTTGTTGTAATTGTTTTTCTTTCCTTGAGATGTCATCCTGTAGATGTATGATGAAAATGCTGTGAAAATGCAAGAGTAAGCAATTCAATGACTAGGGTTTGCAGCAAGGAACTTACACAGTGAAAGGGGAAATAACTATGGTTTGCAGAAAATCAAACCAAAAAAACTTACTTAAGATTTGATGGGAATACTTGAGAAACAGGTACCAAACCACTTTGGATGATTGGTACATATTACATCATGAAAATTACTCACTTTGATGACCTTTCATATCCATGAAAAGACTCACCCTTCTCACACATGACTCTTAAGACCTCTCAGCACAACTTTGGACCCAATTTAGCTAGATGACGCATATTCAAGACTCTAGAACTAGGTTTATTGAAAATTTGACTTTTCCACATAGAACTTATGACAAAACACTCTAAAATAAGGAATGCATTTGTCTTCACAAGATCAAGGCATAACACACACATTTGAACATACTTTGACCATTGATCAAATTATAGCTCACTAACAACGACTACAATGGGGATGTTGTCCTCCCTGTGAGGCAACAAAGAACCCGCTGACCATGTGCCTTCATCCATTGGGTTGTTCCCAATCTGGAAAATGACTTGTGTCCTTCTCCAACTGAAATCAAAACCATTTTCCAGAATGAAAACCAAAACTGTACACTGAAACTATGCATGCTGTAAAACTCACTGCTGAAAACAAAACTGAAGCTACTGCAAACTTTACTCAAACTAAGAGCTTATTCACACACACCCCTAATCTAAGCTGATCCATGAGTTTCTTAATAATGTGAAGTCAATTATCTAGTGCATCCATGTAAGCACTTTATCTGCTATTTTATTTTCTTGCATGTCTTTGTTCAAGAATAAAATGCAATACTTGCTTAAAGGAAACTCAAATAAAACTTGGAGACAAACTTAATATTGACAAAAAATAAAAAAACTGAAAGCCTGGGCCCACTTACTGTCTCCAAACATGATGCAAAAGGTTCATCAAAATAATTCAAATTGATGTCCAGACATTTCTCAAGATTGTCCCTATGATGTGTGACCCCTCCAACTACATTTTTGCCTTCATGCAAATCTAAGTGATAGATATCACAAAGAGGCTGAAAATATGCACTAAATTTCTGCGATGAAACCCCTGCTGGTAAGAAATACATGTCTGATTCTAACATTGACTGATAATTATCTTCATTTTCCAACTCAGGGTTATTCAATGGTTGCAAATTTTGAATGCTAAAATCTTCCATATAATCAACTACAAGGTCGTGAAGAACACAAATAAATTGTTGATTTGTACTGTTGTCAGTGTGCTCCAAAAAGGTAATATCTCTTTGCATCACCTTGCACTCCTCAACTTTGGTGACGATCTTGAAATTTTCTTTTAATAGTTCAAATGAAGCAAAGCACAAAGGTAGAGAATTTTCATCAAAAAACTCACTGTTATGCTTATTTCCATTGTCATAACTGCAACATGCAGGCTGAGTGATCCCATGAGACTGCTGAAACTGAACGCTTCCTGATGGAGAACATGCATCTGGTTGATTTAGAAAATCAATCTCATAGTCATCATTGTACTCATCATACCTGGGAAAATCATATACGTCTGCAATGTCATCAAACATGAAAATTGGGACATCAACTTTCCCTTCAATAGGCTGATTTGGAAATTCACTTTCTTGACTATCTACAAGTGAAAACATAAAACAATCAGCTCCCTGCTTATCATGAGATGGATCAAAATCTGAATCAACACCTTCTTTTTCATGCTCTACCTCATTTTCATACACTTCACCATCTAACTCTTCATCCCCAATCTGCTCATATAACTTACCACGAGCTTGTAAATTATATTCAACTTCCTGAGTGTCAACAATCATTTACTGCAAGGTAACTCACCTCCTTTCCAATAGAAGGAGAGACACATCTGGATGAAGAGTTTTTGCATAACACAACATAGCAACATCAACTTTAGGTGGTTGAATCTCTTTGGGCATTTTATAATAAAAACTATCAAACCCACTACTGAAACTCGAGATGGTTTCATTTTTCATTCTCCTCATGGCATAAAACTGTGAAATGAGTAGATCCCATGGCATCCTCTCACCCCAAAATTTCAAAAATGTTTCTCTCAATTCATCCCATGAACTAATTGACTCATGATGCAAATGCTTGAACCATTCCTTTGCATTTCCCTGTATTGACTGAGAAAATGCTCGGACAAACACATCATCATAATCAATCTCAAACAAATCTGCAAAATGCTTAAAATCTTGGACATGTTTCTCAATTGTGAGGATATCGGGTTCTCCATTGAACACGGGTAGGTACTTATAGTGCTTTGGAGGAAAATTATGAAGGTTGTAAGGTAATTTTAAAGGTTTGTATCTCTCCAAGATAGTAGAAGGTATAGGATTGTGTACAGAAGGAAATATGTCAGTCTTGATCTCATGAAACTCATCATATTGGTCATGAACATCATGTGATTTAGATGATTTTTTTTGGTCAGGTTCAACAATGCAATAAGAAGAATATGCAGTTTTAAAAGAAGGATTTTCAAATGCATATTTGTGGTCCTCATTAGAATGGAGCAGGTAAGGGAAAATTCTTTTAACATGTTCAGGAAAAGACAAGAGTATCTGAAAAAAAAAAAAAAAAAAGCTTTGATATTTGGTTTTCCCACGATGTCCTTCCATGTCTCTGTCAAATGAGATCCTCTTCCTGTGGAGTCTTTGAAACTAATTTGAAGCTCGATTGGAGTCCCCAGGTGAATGGTACAACCTTCATGTGTTTGGATTATGTTCACCATCATAATTCAAATCTGAACTTTGTCGTTTATCCTAGGGAATATTTCACCTTCGCTCACTGACAAAAACACCAAAATGTTACCACTCTATAAATTTCTTGGACCGAGGAAGAAAATCACAGAGGTAACCTTCAAACCAACTTTAGGATTGCAATCTGGCCTTTCCAAACTAGAAAGGGATCTCTCACTATAAATTAGGCTCAATGGTCATATCTGAAATGGAAATAAGGTTTTAATATGTGGTGGCAGAGTCAAGAGAGGTGAAACATTGGGCATGGAGTTAATTTTAATTATGTGGAAACTATCAGTAACTGGATTTAGGGCTATCAAGGAAGCAAAGGGTTGGGAGGTGATGACCTTTCAGTTAAATTATCATTGTAATATAATGGAAGAAGGGGAAAACAAAAAACTACACTAAGAGCATAAACTATGATGAATTCTGAGTGTGTTTAGAAGAAATTACAGTACTTAATTACTTAATTTAGAGCACCAAACCAGATAAATTACAAACCATTACTTTCCAATTAAGTATATGTAGGCTACAAATGAAATGAAAAATAAAACAAAAAATACATACACAAGAGAGAAGCACACACTTTAGACCACCACCACAAGAATCTCTGGTAAGAGTAACCCTGCACTTCTGCATTGATATTCCATTAAAGTACTCAAAATTACAAAATGCCCAAGAATGTATTTTCTACGCTCCTTGCCCACCCCTTAGTCAATCAAAATTACAAATATATATACAAAAGACTCTTCCCTAAGTTGAGGAGGTCGAGCTCAACCATTTTTCCAAAATTAGACTTAGTTACAACAATACAGTGACAAATTCAAAACCGATTGCTAGAAAATAGGAACTATTTGACTACATTAAATACATAACAAAATTCCAAAATATGAATAGTCCTCCTTATGCCTTCATTCTCTAGAGTTGACGTGAGGCACTTAGTATAGTTGGAGATGATTTGAGGCTGATTTGAATGTTGACCTGGCTGATGAGTTGGCGCTCTGTCACACTTTCACAATGAACTTCCGTAGCACAATTTTGTAACTGATATTTTTCAAATATCTCCTAAAATGTGAATCAGATTGAAATGAATTTTTGTCAGTAGGTTAATATCATAGTAAAGCTTCTCTACAAAATATTTGGGCTAAATCTGACTCACAAATTTCAAGAAAATACAAAAATGGCTGTATATGACGGTGGATTGTTTCTCAAAAACCATGAAGCATTTTGACTTGAACTTAAATGGGTTTGTTCATCTCACCCACATGCATCTTCTATAAAAATTTCATGGAAAATTGATGCACGGTTTGAGAGATATGGTGAAAATACACTTTCACAACATACTTGTGTAGCGTGTTGATGCAACTTGATGTGTAATTGTGAGCTTCAACAATTGCGTAGCATGTTTACACAATGAGTGTTCTCTTCAAAAATTTTTCACAGGGTGATCACTGCAAGGTGTTTGGGGCTTTATGGTGGCCATTCTAACATCCAAATGATGCTGTTGAGTTGTGTAAGCCTAAACCTCCCCTTAAAACATTATCCTTTGCTTCAAACCTAAAAAACCAGAAATACTTTATAGCCACAAAACTTAGACTTGACTCTAGTGAATAACATGCATTATATATGGTTTTGATGAAGCCTATGTGTTTTTTTCAAACTGTCTTGAGTATCCAAACTGCATGAAAACCCCATTTTTACATCAAATGAAACCTACAACAATTGTGTAGCATGCCGACGCTGAGCAAGTTCTGTTTCTTGTTCTTCTTTAAGAAAACATGTCATGAACTGATAAAATCATCTTTATAGGATGCATATGATAGGGCTAATTATTAAACAAAAACCTCGAGAAAAGTTTGTCTTGGAATAAATACACACATCACAAATATTCAAGACAACTGCAAATTCTGTGGCTCAAATATGATAACACTACCTCCCTTGTGGTACTTGTTTTTCTTTCCTTGAGATGTCATCCTATAGATGTATGCTGAAAATTCTATGAAAATGCAAGAGCAAGCAATTCAATGACTAGGGCTTGAAGCAAGGAACTTACATAGTGAAAGGGGCAACAACTATGGTTTGCAACAAATCAAACCAAAGAAACTTACTTAAGATTTGATGGGAATACTTGAGAAACAGGTACCAAACCACTTTGGATGAGTGGTAAATATTACATTATGAAAATTACTCACTTTGATGACCTTTCATAACCATGACAATACTAACCCTTCTCACACATGACTCTTAAGACCTCTCAACACAACTTTGGACCCAATTTATCTAGATGACACATATTCAAGACTCTAGAACTAAGTTTATTTAAAATTTGACTTTTCCACATAAAACTTATGACAAAATACTCTAAAATAAGGAATGCATTTGTCTTCATAAGACCAAGGCATGACACACACATTTGGCCAGACTTTGACCATTGAGAAAATTATAACACACTAACATCGGCTCCAATGGGGATGATGTACTCCCTATGAGGCAACAAAGATCCCGCTGATCATGTGCCTTCATCCTTTGGGTTGTTCCCAACTTGCAAATTGACTTGTGTCCTTCTCCAACTGAAATCAAACCCACTTTTCAAATTGAAAACCAAAACTGTACACTGAAACTATGCATGTTGCAAAACTCATTGTTGAAAACAAAACTAAAGCTACTACAAACTTTACTCAAACTAAGAGCTTATTCACACACATCCCTAATCTAAGCTGACCCATGAGTTTATTAATCAGGTGAAGTCAAATATCCAGTGATACCATGTAATCACTTTATCCAATGTTTGATTTTCTTGCATGTCTTTGTTCATGAATAAAATGCAATACTTGCTTAAAGGAAACTCAAATAAAAACTTGGAGACAAACTTAATATTGACAAAAAATGGAAAAAACTGAAAGCTTGGGCCCACTTATTGTCTCCAAAGATGCTGCAAAAGGATCATCAAAATAATGCAAACCGATGTCCAAACATTACTCAATATTGTCACTTTGATGTGTGACCCCTCCAACTACATTTTTGCCTTCATGCAAATCTAACTGATAGCTATCACAAAGAGGCTGAAAAATGCACTAAATTTATGAGATGAAACCCCTGCTGGAAAGAAATACATGGTTGATTTTGACATTGACTGATCATTATCTTCATTTTACAATTCAGGGTTATTCAATGGTTGCAAATTTTGAGTGCTAAAATCTTCCATATAATCAACTACAGGGTTGTGAAGAACAAAAATAAATTTCTGATTTGTATTGTTGTTAGCTTGCTCCAAAAATGTAATATCTCTTTGCATCAACTTGCACTCCTCAGCTTTGGTGATGATATTGAAATTTTCTTTTAATAGTTCAAATGAAGAAAAGCACTAAGGAAAATAATTTTTATTAGCAAACTCACTGTTATGCTTATTTCCATTGTCATAACTGCAACATGCAGGCTGAGTGATCCCATGAGACTACTGAAACTGAACACTTCATGATGGAGAACATACAACTGGATTCTTTATAAAATCAATGTCATAGTCATCATTGTACTCATCATACATGGGAAAATCATCTACGTCTGCAATGTCATCAAACATGAAAATTGGGACATCAACTTTCCCTTCAACACGCTGATCTGCAAATTCATTTTCTTGACTATCTACAAGTGAAAACATAAAACAATCAACTCCCTGCTTATCATGAGATGGATCGAAAGCTGAATCAACACCTTCTTTTTCATGCTCGACCTCATGTTCATACACTTCACCATCTAAGTCTACATCCCTAATCTTCTCATATAACTTACCACAATCTTGTAAATTGTCTTCAACTTCCTAAGCGTCAACAATAATTTGTTGCAAGGTAACTAACCTCCTTTCCAATAGAAGGAGAGACACATCTAGATGAAGAGCTGTTTCATAACACGACATAGCAACAACTTCAGGTGGTTGGATATCTTTGGTCATTTTATAATAAAAACTAGCAAACCTCCTATTGAAACACGAGATGGTTTCATTTTTCATTATCCTCATGGCATAAAACAATGAAAATAGTAGATCCCATGGCATCCTCTCACCCCAAAATTTCAAAAAGGCTTCTCTCAACTCATCCCATGAACTAATTGATTCACGATGAAAATGCCCGAACCATTCCTTTGCATTTCCCTGTATTGACTAAGAAAATTCTCGGACAAACACATCATCATAATCAATCTCAAACAAATCTGCAAAATGCTCAAAATCTTGGACATGTTTCTCAGCTGTGAGGATATCATGTTCTCCATCGAACAAAAGTATGTACTTATAGTTCTTTGGAGGAAAATTATGAAGGATGTAAGGTAATTTTAAAGGTTTTTATCTCTTCAATATAGTAGAAGGTATAGGATTGTGTACAAAAGGAACTACGCCATCCTTGATCTCATGAAACTCATCAGATTGGTCATGAACATCATGTGATTTAGATGAAGGTTTTTGGTCAGGTTCAACAATGCAATAAGAAGGATATGCAGCTTTAAAAGAAGGATTTTCAAATGCATATTTGTGGTCCTCATTAGAATGGAGAAGGTAAAGGAAAATTATTTTAACATGTTCAAGAAAAGACAAGAGGTATCTGATAAAAAAATAAGATCTCTTGGAAAGAACTGAAGCTTTGATACCTGGTTTTCCCATGATGTCCTTCCATGTCTTTGTCAAATGAGCTTGTCTTCCATTGGAGTCTTTGAAACTAATTTGAAGCTCAATTGGATTTGCCAGGTGAATGGTACAACCTTCATGTGTTTGGATTCTATTCAACATCAGAAGTCAAATATGAACTTTGTCATTTATGCCAGGGAAGATTTCACCTTCACTCCCTGACAACAACACCAAAATGTTATCACTCTGTAAATTGCTTGGGATGAGGAAGAAAATAAAAAAGGTAACCTTCAAACCAACTTTATGATTGGAATTTGGCCTTTCCAAACCAAAGAGGGCTCTCTCACTGTAAATTAGGCTCAATGGCCAGATCTGAAATGGAAATAAGGTTTTAAGATGTGGTGGCAAAGTCAAGAGAGGAGAACCATTGGGCATGGAGTTAAGGTTAATTCTGTGGAAACTATCAGTGAATGGTTTTAGGGATATCAAGGAAACAAAGGCTTGGTAGGTGATGACCTTTTAGTTAAATTATCATTGTAATATAATGAAAGAAGGGGAAAAACAACAAACTACACTAAGAGAATCAACTGAGATGAATTCTGAGCGTGTTTAGAGGAAATTACAATACTTAATTGCCTAATTTAGAGCACCAAACTAGATGAATTCCAAACCATTACTTTCCAATTAAGTATCTGCAGGCTACAGATGAAATGAAAAAGAAAATAGGAAAATACATACACAAGAGAGAAGCACACACTTCAGACTACCACCACAAGAATCTCTGGTAAGAGTAACCCTGTACTTCTGCATTGATATTCCATTAAAGTACTCAAAATTACAAAATTCCCAAGAATGTCTTTTCTACGCTCCTTGCCCACCCCTTAGTCAACCAAAATAACAAATATATATAGAAAAGGCTCTTCCCCAAGCTGAGGAGGTCGAGCTCAACCATTTTTCCAAAATTAGACTTAGTTACAACAATATAGTAACAAATTCAAAACTAACTGCGAGAATGCTGGAGATGATTTGAGGTTGATATGGTGATGGCAAAAGGTTCCACACAATGTGAGTTGGAGATAATATGAGGTCAACTCTGCCAGGGTGTGCAGAGTATGGAGATATGGTGCTGACAAAAGGATCAATGCAATGTGAAAAATGGTTAAGTAAAAGGGTTTTTGACTGAGAAATTTTCGAAAGATAGTGGATTGGCAAAATAATTTTATACAAGATTTGGATTGAAAACTGACACATGAAATAAATGAGCAAACAAATTCAACTTGGAATAATAATGCTATTTGGGTTGCTAAGAGTGCAAAGAGCTTATCATTGGTTGATGTAGGAAAAATAATAAAATGTGATTTCCCTTTCCAAATGATCACTCCAGGAGATTGACGTAATAGCCTAAGTGATTCCCATAGGCTATAGTCAATGGAAGGAAAGGGGATTAATTAATTATTTGATGTCATTGGGGCGGATTTTTGGCGATTTTTTTTTTTGAAAATGACATTGAGTAATTAAGTGACTTTGAGCTTATAAAGTCATTTTACTTTATTAAAAGGGTAAAAGGGTGAACGAGAAAATAAAAATGGAATGAGGACGCCCTCTCTCATTATGCATTGTTATTTTCTAAAAACGAATTGGAGAGAGCTCTTGTAGCTTTGGCTCTTGGGACGAAAAACATGAGAGAACAATATTGGGTTCGGTGGTGAAACGATCCACCCTAGTTGATCGTAGAGGAAAGATCACTCAGATCTTTTCATTGTGGCTGATATTTCATCATTTGGTAGTTGAGATTTCATTTGTAGAGGTCGGTTTTTCTTAAGGAGGGTGAGTTGGGTTTGTGGCTGCATTTCTTGTGTTGGTGGACAAAGTTTCTTGATCTTAGAGGTTGAGTTACATCTGTTGTGGGATGAATTTCTATTGTTGGTTGAGTTCTAGTCAAAGGAGAAAATCTATCACTGTTGGGGGTCAAGTTTATGCTAGGGTTGAGTTCCCTTCTAGTGTTGGGATGAATTCTTCATTTCTGGGTGGGTTTCTTGATTAGAGGGATGCAATCCTCTTTGTTGGGTGAGTTACCTTCATTGTTGGGCCGATTTTTGCTGTTGGGAGGTTGAACCATCTCCATGGGTCGAGTTACTCCCAATTTGGGCCGAGTTCCTCACTTCAGGGACACTTTTTGTATTGGGGTGGACTGTTGTTCCACTATCTATCAACTAGCTACACACAGATTACTCCTACATGCATGTCCATCTTTATATGATTGTTGTATATTTCCTTTACCTACAGGAAACCCATTTCATTAATGTACAGGTCAATTTGTTTTTTCACTTGCTTGTTGTTATAGTATTTCTGATAGTGAAAAATTGAACCATTGCTGCCATATAATCTCAATGCAATAAGTTCTCGGTATATATCTTGTGTGTTTACTATATACTATTAGAAAACAAATCATAATTACCAAGCTATTGATAAATATTTCTTGGACGCAAACCATTTTACAAAATGGCCATACCGACAAACTGAACTAAAATTGAAAAAAATTAGTAAGGGACATTACAATGGAATGAGAGTCACAATCATACTAGCCTATGAGTGTATGTTGTTTCATGAGGCGTGAAGACAAGGCATATATTACCTACAAAATTAGAAGGAATAAAGGACCAGAAAACATTTTTCAATCGAATTCAGAAGAAGAGGACCAACCAGAAATAGAGAAAGAGAGAGACATGGCGAACAACAATGAGATACCCGAGGATAGTTCCATGCACATACTAAATGATTTAGTTGGTACAACTCACGACACAGTTAATTACCAACACTCAAGAAAATCAAAACCATGT
This sequence comes from Picea engelmannii, assembly GCA_009831015.1. NCBI lineage: Eukaryota > Viridiplantae > Streptophyta > Pinopsida > Pinales > Pinaceae > Picea > Picea engelmannii. The sequence goes on from ML826573.1 coordinate 16,574, forward strand.
GGGTAACAATGCTGTAGGGGGTTCCAATGGGAACAATGGGAATCATGTAGAAGGAAACAACAATAATATTCCCACACAAACTAACACTAGGTCCACCAATAGAGTGACTCCTAGACCACTTTTTCCTCAGTTCTTGGAGCAACAAAAAGGAAATCAAAAGCTGTCGAAACAAGGTGAAAATTTTAGTGATTACTCGAGGGAGTACCGGGCTCTTAGCAATGAGTTCTAGGAAGCCATGTCATTGCAGGACTTCTGTAGTATCAAATATAGGAATAAACCAAGAGATTTCAATAGGGGTTAGCAGAACTTGGATCTCATGAGAAAAATTGGGAAGCTAACCATTTATTGCTTTGATGGTTCCAACAAGTGCACATCCAAAGCATGAGTTTAGAGGTTGGACAGATACTTCCAACTCAACCCTATTACAGAGGAAGAAGTGATTAAATTCACTACCTTGCATTTAGATGGAGAGGCCCATGAATAGTGGTACCATGGATTGGTCACCTTGGGACATGCGAACATTACCTCCTATCTGGAATTCACATAAAAGTTGATGGAGAGGTTTGAAAAAAGGATCCAGAAAAACAATTCAAAGAGTTGGTAGAACACAAACAGGTTGGGACACTGGATGCCTACATTACAGAGTTCCATAGGCTTGCAATCATGGTGACAGATATATATGAATAGAGGCTAGTTATGTTGTTCACTGCAGGATTATCCGAGCCACTGTAGGGTTGGGTAAAATCATTCAAACCTAAGACTCTACATGATATCATCATCATGACATGGGACATGGAGGATGCGGTCCCAAAGAACAAATATTTCTCCAAACCTTTCATTCCCCAGAAAAACAAGGATAAGAAACCTTTCTAGAAGGAGTGGACCAGAAAGGAGATGTTGGATGAGGCAACTTGTAATGAGTTGAGAAGAAATAATATTTGCTTTAGTTGAAAAGAGACTTGGGAGTCGAGACACAAGTGCATGGAGAAGGGAAAGGTATAGTACATAGAGGTGCATTCAGACAATAATGAGGAGGAGGATGAGATGGAAAAGATACAGGGAAACAAACAAGGAGAAGCGAGCGATGAGCAACAACCTCAAGTGGAGGTCAAGGGTGGAACTATAATCACTCTATCAAGAATCCCTAGATATTACACTTTCAAGATCGGAGGAGTGTTACAAGGACATCATGTCACAACTTTAACAATGGAGCGACCCACAAATTCATTGACGCATCATTGGTGGCCAGGAGAGGCATTCCTACAGAGGAGTTTTAGGGGTTCAATGTAGTAGTTGTTGATGGGTACAACATAATATGTACATAGAGGATCCCAAGGTTGGATGTGATATTGGGAAATTATACTTTGAACAATGATTTCTATGTGATTGATCTAGCAGACACCAATGTAGTATTGGGTGTTTAGTGGATTTGTTCGTTGGGGGAGTTTGCGATGAACTACTATGCAATGGAGATGAAATTTAACGTAGCCAATGGTAAGTGGTTAGTTCCGAGGGGTATGTCAAATGGTACGCATAGGATTGTGTCGGCCAAAAATATGGAGGCTATTTTTAGGCATGGAGATGTAGCATTTGCAATTGAGTGCTTGATTATAGCTCAGGAACACATAGAGGGTCGACAACATCATCATATAGATATTCAGACATTGTTGTGTAAACATGACAGGGTTTTGGATAGGTACTTCTAGGGAGACTGCTTGACAAGGGATTTGAAAACGCCATTAAGTTGGAGAAGGGAGAGAAACCTATGATCGCTACTCCCTAGAAGCATCCAAAGAAATTCAAGGATGAAATTGAGAAGGCTATTAAGGAGTTGTTGGAGATGGGACACATTAGACCTAGATCTAGTCCATTAACTGCTTCTGTAGTGTTGATGAAGAAGAAGGATGGCACCATGAGGATGTGCATTGACTATAGAGCCTTGAATATGAAAGCCATAAAAAACAGGTACCTCATTCCCAGGATCAATGAGTTATTAGATGAATTGCATGGGGCCATTTATTTTTTGAAGATTGATCTTCAATCAGGATCATTAGATTAGAGTAAGAGAGCGAGATATCCCCAAAACTGTTTTCAAGTGCCATTATGGGAATTATGAGTTTCTGGTCATGTCATTTGGGTTGACTAACACACTAACTGCATTTCAATTATGCATGAACTATGTATTCAAAAAGAAAACAAGGAAGTTCTTGTTGGTGTTATTTGATGATCTTCTTATATACAACAGGACATGGGAGGGGCACTTGGAACATCTGGATGGGATTATGAGCATCATGGAGAATTAGTCGTTGTATGCCAAGGAGTCAAAGTGTGAGTTAGGCATGACTAAGATCCTATACTTGGTTCATGTGGTTAGTTGATCCAGGTGGATATCGGTGGCCACCCACCTTTTCCGACTGGCTCAAAACAATTTTCTGGCAAATTTGGCAATTTACTATTTTTAGTAGTTTTTAACTTCCGGGGCCATTTTGAGGGCCCAAATGAAGGTTTTTTGAGATATATGTTCTCAATGATAGCCAAAGGAATCATTGAGCCCCAAAAATGAATCTCCTCTATGATACCTTTCCAACGAGCTATCATACGCCTAAAACAAAGATCATATGCAAAAGTTACGATCCCGGGAAGTTGATGTACTAACTTACCCAAACGTGGCCCACATGACTTTTGGCGCTTCATCTCCTAGGATTAGGTTTTTGGATGTCTATGGTTTTTGGCATTCCTTTTTATTGTAAAAAGGCCTTCAGAGCCTCATTGTAATCATCTTCTTGCGATTGCGAGTAACCATCACATCTCTTCTCAGAGATAAGCTGCCACCATTCTAGTGAGTCTTTCACTCTGTATTTTTACAGTCTCTATACATTTATTTCATTAATAGAAATTGTGTATTACTGTATATCTGTGTTTATGGTTTCATATCTGATACATTTCTGTTATATTATTGAATATTTGCGATATCTCTGTGCATTTCTTTATTATATCTCCGATCTTATTTCGTGCAGAAAATAATCTGGATCATTAGTGCCCAGGGAGTATAGGTACACAGGGAGAAGACCCATGCCATATTGGATTGGCCATAACCCAATAACCTTGCACAATTGCATGGATTTTTTGGGATATGCAACTATTATTGGGGCTTTGTAAAGGGGTTCTCATAGTTGGGTGCACCACTCATATATATCACAAAGAAATGGGCATCTAGGTGGACAAAGGATTTCCAAAATACATTTGACATGTTGAAGGAAGTGATGAGCACTCGTCCAGTTTTAGTACTTCATGATTTCACTCAGCCCTTTATGCTGGAGTGTGATGCATTAGGTGAGGGCATAGGAGTAGTTCTAATGAAACATAGACATCTGATAGCATATGAGAGCAGGAAACTCACAAAGTCAGAGAGACTTTATTCCATCTATGATAAGGAGATGTTTTCCATCATGCATGCCTTGGTGAAATTTAGACAGTACTTGGTTGGTGGAAAATTTGGGGTTATGAATGATCACAATAGTTTGAGACACTTCTTGGGGAAAAAGGAATTAAATGAGAGGAAACATAAGTGGGTTAGTAAATTGCAGGCACATGAATTTGACTTTGCATATGTGAAAGGGAAGAAAATTGTGGTTGCTAATGCCCTCTCTAAGAAACCTGCGATATGTTCACTTGCAGATATTTTAGCTGATTGGAAATCTCATCTCTTGGTAGAGTATTCCAAGAATAAATTTGCCTGTGAGTTGATGGATCACAACATATATAATGACATGTACATAGTGGTGGATGGCATCATCTACTACAAGGACCACATATAATTAGTCCATGAGTCTACATTGAAGGATAATATTACGAGGGTTATGCATGATGCACTTCTGGTAGGCCATCCTGGGTACTTTAAAAATTACAGGCAGATCAGGGAGAGGTTCACTTGAAAGGGCCTTAAAGATGATGTATTGAGACATGTGAGGGAGTGTATGAATTGTTAACAGGACCAGTCAGAGTAGACTCATCTCACGGGGTTATTACAACCATTACCCATTTCGAAGAAGAAGTGGGAAAACGTATCAATGGATTTTATCACAAAACTACCAAAGATACATGGTAGAGATTGCATATATGTGGTGGTTGATCAGTTGACCAAGTCTTCACACTTATTTTCCATTCCCTTAGAGTACAAGGAAACACAGTTCATAGAATTATTCTTCAGGGAGGTATTCAAACTCCATGGGTTTTCGAAGTACATTGTTAGTGATAGGGACAATAGATTCCTTGGTGTTTTTTGGCAGTAGTTGTTCAGGTTGGTTGGCACATAGTTAACTCCTAGCACTAGTTATCATCCCTAGACAGATGGTCAAACAAAGATCATGAACAAGTGGCTCAAGGGGTATTTACATAACTATGGTCCGAGCAACAAAAAACATGAATTAAGTGGTTTTTCTTGGGAGAATATTGCTATAATACCACTTATCACATGTCCATCGGTATGACCCCATTCTGAACATTATATGGCTATGATGATCCTTCATTTTTTTGATCTGACATTAAGGGATAATAGGGCTCCCAAAGGCAAGGACTGGGTTCAAGAGAGTTAATATATCCTCAAGAATCTCAAGGACAATTTATAGATGGCACTAAATCGACAGAGGATCTATGTAGATAGGCATGGGGTCAAGCACACTTTTGAGGTGAGAGACTTGGTATTTTTGAGGTTCCATCCCTACAGATAGTTTTCATTGAAGAAAAGTGGTGTAGAAAATCTAAAACCATGCTTTTATGGCCCCTACAGGGTGATTTAGAGAGTTGGTGAGGTAGCTTATGAGATTGAGTTGCTGGAAGGAAGTAAGATCGACAATGTGTTTCACATTTCGTGCCTCTAGCAGGAATTGGAACAACATGTCACCTCTTCGGCAGAGTTACCCCCATTGGATGAGGAGGGGAAGTTAGTGTTGGTTCCTAAACACGTTTTGGAGGTCCAAGAGAGGAAATTGTGTAACAAAGTGATCCGAGAGTACCTCATTAGGTGGAGAGATTTGCTAGTAGGGGATGCCATGTGGTAAGGAAACCAGATCTTGCAACATCCTAACTTGCAGTTGCTTGAGGACAAGCAATATTGGGGAGGGAGGACTGTACTTCCCCTTTCCAAATGACCACTACAGGAGATTGACATAATAGCCTAAGTGATTCCCATAGGTTATAGTCAGTGGAAGGAAAGGGGATTAATTAATTATTTGATGTCATTGGGGCATAAAAGCAATAATTTTTTTAAATGACATTGAGGAATTAAGTGAAAACGTGTTTTAAGTGAATTTGAACTTATAAAGTCACTTTGCTTTATTAAAAGGGTAAAAGGGTAAACAAAATGATGAATGAGGAAATAAAAGAGGAATGAGGGCACCCTCTCTCATTATGCATTGTTATTTTCTAAAAAAGAATTGAAAATATCTCTTGTAGTTTTGTCTCTTGGGACGAAAAACCCTAGAGAAGAATATTGGGTTCGATGGTGAAACTATCCACCCTAACTGATCCCGATGAAAGATCACTAAGATATTTTCATTAGGCTTCATCATGACATATATTTCATCATTTGGCAACTGAGATTTCATTTGTAGAGGTCAATTTTTGTTGAGGAGGGAAAGCTAGATTTGTGGCTACATTTCTTATGTTAGTGGACAACGTTTCCTGATCTTAGAGGCCAAGTTACATTTGTTGTGGGAAAAATTTCCATTGTTAGCTAAGTTCTAGTTAAAGGAGAAAATCTATCACTGTTGGGGGCTGATTTTATGCTACGGTCGAGTTCCTTTCCGGTCCTAGGCTAAGTTCTTCATTTCTGGGCGAGTTTCTTGATTATATTGATGAGATCCTCTTTGTTGGGCGAGTTACCTTCATTACTGGGATGATTTCTATATTCCCGTTGTTGATTTTTGTTGTTGGGAGGCTGAACCATATCTGTGGTTCGAGTTACTCCCAGTCTGGGCCGAGTTCCTCACTTCAGAGCAAGTTTGGTATTGGGGTGGACTGTTGTTCCATTACCTTTCAACTACCTGCACACATATTACTCCTACATGCGTGTTCATATTTATATGACTGTCGCATATTTCCTTTACCTACAGACAATCCATTTCATTAATGTATAGGTCATAAATTGTTTTCACTTGCTTATTGTTATAGTATTTCTGATAGTGATAATCATAACCATTGATGCCATATAATCTCAATGCAATAAGTTTTAGGTATATATCTTGTGTGTTTACTATATACTGTTAGCAAACAAATCAAAATTACCAAGCTATTGATAAATATTTCTTGCACGCAAACCGTTTGAGAAAATGTCCATACCAACATACTTAACTAAAATTGAAAAAAATTAGTAAGGGACATTACATGAAAAATTGTGAAGGGGACAAAAAAATAAAACAAGCTATACCATGAAAGTATATAGTATTGAAAAGAAACAAATAAAAAAGAGGAAATAAAAAATGAAGAAGAAAGGTTTATGTATACAATAGTTAGAATTGGGGATTAAATGAAGAGGTGCTTAAGGAATTGTTCATTCATAGGCAATGCATGAGCCTTTCTAGTTGCACCTTTCAATAAGTAAGAATTGTGATCAAAGATGTTCTCAATCTGCTACCTTCCATTCCACAATACTTCAAACTTGGAATGAAAAGGTCACTTCTCATTAGTCCTATTCCAAAGTAAAAGCCATTAGTGCTTCTGAAAATGCTTTGTATTCACAATATAATCAAAATACATGTTGGCTATCTTTTCTTTGATGGTCATTCTTTCTAGTGCATTTGATGTTTTCTCTTCCAATTGGAGCAATTGAAAATATTTTTCTTGAGCAACTTTGACTTTTTCTATGTTTCCATTTTGTATAAAAACAACTAATGCATTTAGTTCCAAATGTATTGGAAATATTGTTTCTTTTCCATATACCAAGGTGTAATGTGGTGGCTTATTATTTTGTTTTGAAGTCTTGGCAAATCAATCAATGGACTTCATCAGAGTATGAAGGTGCAAAAGATATAACTATGCAGAGCATAGAGATATGGTCATAGGAAAAGCCTCTGCACACCATGAAACGTGCATATGTAAAAAGGGTTTTGATTAGGATATTTTCAAAAGATACTGCATTGGGTAAATAATTTTATACAAGATTTTGATTGAAAAGTGAGAGATGAAATGGATGCAGAATTGGCTCTAATTGCAAGGAAACAACTCGCTGTGGATTCCTAGAAATTTAGAGAGCCTATGATTAGGTGATGGAGTCAAAATAATAGAAATTTGTCAAGGGTACAAAAAAATAAAGTAATCTATATCATGACAATATATGGTATTGAAAGCAAAGAAAGAAAGAGCAGAAGAAACAAGAACAACAAAGGTTTATGTACAAAACAATGAGAACTGGAGATCAAATAAAGAAGTTGTTCATGAATTGTTCATTCATAAGCAGTGTTTGAACATTTCTAATTGCATCTTTCAATAAGTAAGAATTGCAAGCAAATCTTTCTCATTCTGATATAGTGCGATGAAAAAGGCTTCAAACTTTGAATGAAAATATGTCTTTTCCTTGGCCTTGTTCGAAATTAAAAGCCATTGATCGTTTTGAAAATTCTTAGCAATGGAACTATGATCAAAATACTTCATGACTATCTATTGTTTGTTTACTATGCTTTCCAATGTCTTTGCCCTTAATTCTTCTAACTATAAAAATTGAAGATATTGTGCTTGAAGAGGTGAGACTTCTTCCATCTCTTCATTTTCGGTGGCAATAACTAATTTAGGGGGTTGATCTCCATGTCATATTCTTGAAATCTGGTAAGCCAGTCTGTTGATCTCCCTTCTCTAAATTGTTAGTTGAGAAACATTTGTACTAGAGTAAGTGGTACATGAACTATTACCACAAAAAGGGTCCTTTCTTGTTCTAATCACCATGCTTTTGCAAATCTTATATAAAATTATTGCGCCAATCCACTGTATTTCAAAAATTTCCTTATCAAAAGGATTTTTTACCTAGCGATTTTTCACAGTTTGTACTTGTATTCTACACATACACACTTGGCATAGGTATATCCCTTGCACAAGTAACACAATATATTTCTAGCCCTTGTGTGGAAAATTCATAGAATCCATCCTCTTGCACTCTGCATCACATGATTGTGACAAGGCATGCAATTTGCACGATAACCAACCCATTTATATCATGCTGATTTATTGTGATTTACGACGATAGGGCAGGGATTTAAAGAGTTAGAAATAATGCAAAGTAAATGTCCTCCCTTTCTATGACTTGTCCAATGGTTTTTATTTATGATTACATGTATTCCAAAGGTAATTCATGTGTGTTATAACAAGTTTTTCCTCACCCCATGCAACTTGCTCAGAGGGCCTTTCCATTTCCCTATGCAGACTTGAAGTCCCATTTTGCACTTCCTAGAGCCAAAAAATCATATTTTCCCACATATATGCACCCTACAAGTTAGATAACATGTGTATACATAGGTTGCACCAATACATCTAGCATACATCGAGTTTGGTGCTCAAAATTAAAAATTGTGTCGGGTTTCCATGTCATGTCACGTCACGAGATCCATGATCCTTGACCTTCTATATACTGGAAACGTTTCGACTCAGCCCTTCAGTTCCATTTGAAGGCTATAAATTGGGCCATATCCAAACCATGGAAGAGGAGAGAATTTAACTTTTGAGAGCAAAGATACTGTGAAGAAATTTTCACTTCAAATTGAGTTTGCATTCCTTTGTTTAGACTTTAAAGGACTTAAATTGCAGAGTTGAATTGAAAGTTTCATTTTAAAAAGCTTATAATCTTTTGAGAATTGAAGATTAGGACTTAGATTTATGCTTATATTCATTTCTTTAATATGTCGAGTCATAACATCATTAGTTTCACGACCACATCTTTTGAGTAAACAAATCCATTAAAAGTAACGTTGATTAATTAAAATTGATTAGAAACAATTTTATTTTTCAGAAGTACACAAACAAGCATAGGATATAGGGCCTTGGACTAGGATTTTGTGAGTAAAATTCTCCAAGGCTATTAAAATCAACATATGTGTTTGACCAGGGAGTGGTAAAATCCATTGTGTAATTAATGAAATCAGGACGCTCTTCTCACACCAGAGTTAAGCACAAGGTCCGAACTTGGTTGCAGAGATATCCCTCTAATACCTTCTTAGCATTAGAGATATTTCTAGGGATCTATTCATATTTGGGGGTCTTGCTAGTACCTTTACCTCCCTGAGAGGCGGTGATTTCAATATTTCGAGCTTTTTTACCCTGCCCATATGATGGACCTGACTTACGACTGTTCACCTGCACAATGGTTATGTCGTGGTGGCTTTATTTTCTTGACATAAGTAGCCACATATAATACTTGCAGGGGTTATTCTGCAAGTACCCCGAGTCAGATATAGGTCGTACAAAACACAACCTTTATGGAGGATTACCTCTCTGGGGGGATCTGACTGACTATGTTGTTAAGCCCACGAGGTTCGTTATAACTGATTCTGATACCTCCAATATTTTGAGGGGAGTCTCATGCCCCTCTTGGGCGAGGCATACCTATTCTAGTGAGGGAGGCCCCTTTTCAGCTACTATATCTTGTTTGTGTGCATTTGGCCTTTTTGTTTATTTTGGTGTGCTCTTTGATTGTTAGTTTGCCTTAGGATTTGTTTATATATCTCGAGTCTTGAGTCATCATGGAGCTAGACCAACTTCCTTGCAAGTATCTTCATTTATTGAAATTACCATCACATCTTGAGTCTTTTCCTTCTAAAAGGCATAAAGTTATCAAACGTGGTACACACACCTCCACCTACCAGACTTGTGATCCTATCCAGACTATGGTCGCTACCCAACCCATAGTAATGAACCCTTTTGGGTCTCTTTTTGGTATGCCTGGATACAATGATCAGTAGATTCCTTTGGTCTCTAACCCTTTCTCTTTTGGTATGCCGAATATGACATCACAACTTTTGTCTTCCATTCCAGTGAATAATAGAAATCCTAGTATTGGACCTAGGGCCATGGCTCCTCCACATATTCAACTTTTGTTTGGTGGAGCTCATATTCCCCAAATGACTCCTATGGTTGGAAGCCAACCATAGGAAGCCAACCTCCTTTTCATCCTGGGTCTAATCCTAGTATTAATGCTCTTGGATGGAGTAATCAACTGGGTGGACAAGCTACTACCTATATTCCATCCTTTCCACCTTCCTCCTCTGCACCGATTCCAACCAACACATTTGGTATGACAAATCCACCTATATCATCCAGATTTCCACATGGGGGGAGTCAGTTTCATACTATGGGAAACCCCCAGCCTGGAGCCACTCCAGTTGGTGGAAATGTTTATAACCCTCATTATAACATTCCTACATGTATGGTGCCCACACAACCTATTATGAATCAATTTGGAGGAGGATATTACCATACCAGACAGGTCCATGGTGCATACCAGAACCCTAGAAGGGCTGCAGTTCCTCAACATCAATATTTCCTAAGAGCATGGGCTCAGATGCTGCAACCCCGACTCCCTTTTTTGGCTACGTTTAAGTTTCCATACTTGTCAAGATTAATGAATTACTTGGTGTGTCATGATCCGTCATGGCCCCCCGTCCCCACCAAGCTTCCTTCGGATATTTTGAAATTCAAGGGCACAACTAGCGAGGATCCAGGTGATCACGTTACTACTTTTCATCTTTGGTGCTCATCGAATTCTCTTAATGATGATTCTATTCGTTTGAGACTATTTCAATGCACCCTCACAGGGGTTGCAATGAAATGGTACATTGAGCTACCAGGGGGAACATACATAAATTTTAATCATATGGTTTTAGTCTTTCTCAACCACTTCTAGTTGTCGGTTCGTTACAATGTTGGCATAGAACTTCTATCGGCCCTCTTCCAGGACAAATCCACCCATATCTCAAATCATATCCAAGAGTGGCGTATACAGAAGAGGTTGATCAAAGCCTACATTCCTCTATATTTCTTGTTGGAATGGTTTCTTAAGTCCTTATTACCGTATATTTCGAAGGATATTTCTACATTCGGGGTAACATCTGAAGAGGAAGCTATTTTCAAAGCCCAAAAATTGGACCTCATATATGCTCAATCTGGGATGTTATACAAAATTCTTCCTGACGCACAGAGGTCAAATTACGACCCTAGACAAAAGCTCGAGCCTCATGCTGATGGCATCATATGATTTGCAAATGTTAAGTTTATATACTTAGTGACGAACCAATTGAAGGAGTTGTCTCTAAGCCAGGTTGTAGGAGGACAAGCTTCGTCTGTTTCCTCCACTCCCACTCAATGGGTGTGCATTATATATAGTCATCGACCAACCCGAATGGTAACCAACAACCAAGAGGGAATATAAGGAAAGGAAGTGGTAATAATCATAAGGGTGGGAGGAATGATAATAATAATAAACCCAAGGACAACACTAATAATGATAGATCGAATAACAATGCTGGTGAGGGCAAGAAAGAAAAGTAGAAGGTGAAGTTTTCTTGTAAAATTTGTACAGATGATCACCTTACCCGCTTATGCACCAAAATTGAGGAAGCTGTGAGGCTCTTATCTCAACTGCACGCTGTGCTGACTAATCCATTTCTTCATAATCATCACATAGACTTGAGCTCCTATAATGTTGGAAATGTGTTGAGTGGGAATCAAAACCCCCCGACGCATGAAGGTGACCGTCTGTGTGTAAATATGGTCAAGTCTCAGATTAATGTAGCCACTCGATCTCATGATTACAGGTCTTTACAAACTATTCCAGGTCTAGAGTCTCCTCCTCCGAAAAATCCTTTGCAGATCGAAAAGCCAAAGCCTCCACCTCATATTCTAAAAGGAGTAATAAAACACTCTGTCCACAACCCTAATGCTAGATATGCCCAGAGCTACTCAATTGTTGAAGATCTGGGTCAAACCCCTTGTGCGATGTTGGCTTTGGAGGTGCTCCAGACGTGTCCTTCACAGAGGAACACCTTTCTATCTGCTTTAGGAGCTCTAGACCCATGTGGTTGTAAGATTATCAAGTTGGATGCCACAGATGTTAAGCCTCGCTTGCCTTACCATGTGGCCTTCAAATCCATGTGGATTACTTGAAGTATACCATCAAACGAACTATTATTGATGAAGGTGCTGCAACGTGCGTGATGTCCCTAACCCATTGGAAAACCATTGAATCTCCAACCCTCTCTTGATCTCCGACTATGTTGACCACATTTGATGGTCGTTCTTTCCATCCCCACATAATTCTTCCCACCTTTTAGGTCCAGTTAGGTGGAAAGACAATGGAGGTGGATGTCGAGGTGGTTGATGCACCCCTTGGTTATAATTTATTACTAGGGCATAATTGGACTTATGCTATGACTGTAGTTGTATCTTCTGTTTTCTGCACTTTATGTTTCCCTCATGAAGGGAAAATTGTGACGATTGATCAGTTATCCTTTGCGCATGCTAGTCCTAATGCATCAGTTGGACCTTTGATCCCCATGATTGACAATTCTCGGTCAAAAACTGAGGATATTGGTGTCGAAATGTATTCCTCCCTCATGGGTACCTTTGATTTTGTGGCACCAATTCATCACATTTATGCCATGTCCAGTAGGTCTTCTTCATCAATGAGGTCTGTTCCTTTTTTTACTTCATATTTTAACGATCCATGGACCCTACCTTCCCCGAACATGTCTTGTGAAGGTTAGTCACATATTAGAATGAAAATGCCATTGTCAGTGACAAAGATAGCGTATCAGATTGTTCTTGACTCTACTGTTGACCCAGATCCTATCTCCTCACAGACAGATGAGGAGGATCCTTTTCTTGATCCTGTATGGGCCACATCATCGTCTTACTCACATGATTGCCTCGATGATACTTTACCTTTGGATGAAGCCATCTTAGAGGCCATGAATGGTCCTGATAGGCCATGGTACGATATGCATCATCGCTCTTATTTTCTTCCAGAATCTGCTAGGACCGAAAAGGACGACTTTAGATCTACTCTGAGTGAGATGGTCGGTCACGATGTGGTTCCACTAGATACACATGGTGTTTATGCCAAAGGAAACATGGAGAGTATTTCTCCTAACGTCACGACTGACATCTCTCAAACCTCGGTTAATACTTCCACCGATTTTTCTCCTTTCCAATTTGTACACGGTGTGGAGTTGATCGTTTCGATTGAATGCAAAATCCATTCCCTTAGATTGACAATTGAGCTCCTACCAGACACTTCCGATCTTGAAGAACGCCTCATACACCTAGAGATCCTAGATGAGTAGCGTCGAGATGCTTCTATGGCTATCGAAGCGAATAAACGACGTGTTAAGGTCCAATATGATAGGTCTATCTATCCTCGTCAGTACGTTGAGGGTGACTTGGTCCTCTTGTATGACCAAGACAAAGAACTGTTGGGGGCACACAAGTTCAACCCCATGTGGCACAGTCCTTATATCATGTGATTTTTTTTAGAAAAAGGAGCCTATGAATTGGAGGATTATGAAGGGAATATGCTGGCTGAGCCCATAAATGGGCTCTACTTGAAAATATATTATTACGCTTGAGCCCCAAGCTTGGGCATGAATCTTTGTATACTAGTGTATCTTAGTGTATATATATCTTTTCCTTTGTGTCATCGACTTGCTTATCGAGTTTTACATTGGTTGGCAGATGTCAACATAGTCTTCAGTTTACTTAGGATTCGCGGACGATTCCAATTGTCATACACGAAACTTGACTTTCACCTCTTGGGTCATTTACTCACCCAAGGGTCAACTGGTGTCTTCAGGTGGTGTTTTTCCAGGGACATCAACGAATAATGTGGCTGAATATAACATCGTTATAGAGCTTTTACGCGACACCATTTCACATGGTGTTCGATTTTTAGAAGTTCTCTTGGACTCTGAGTTAGTAGTATGTCAGTTTAACGATCGTTACCGTGTGCAAGACCCTACTCTACTCTGATGATTCCTACGGGTACGACTTTTGGAACGACACTTTTAGTTTATTACTTATAATCACATACCTAGAAGTTATAATTATGTATCCGATGCATATGATGATTATGTTTTAGATTGAAATTTTTCGCATAACTAAAGTAAAGAAAACACAATCATTAATGTACACATATATAAGTAAATCTGAAGACCAATGTTTTTTATATTTCATCTCTCCAAAAATATGGTATCATAGTACAAAATGGGGCTCACACCCTCAAAATACATATATGTATGATAAATATAATGACCATGGCATCTACACATGTGGCACAAGATGCGTATCATGATAGCATACTATGGAATTTGTGAGATGCCGAAAGAGCCACACCCATGCACGGGGCACACCCACCACCCGCTGCTGCATAACCTCCAACAGATCCTCCACTTGAGCCATAGGAATCCTATGCGTCAAACGAGACAAGTTCCCTTGCACATTTCATAGCACTCTCTTTGCATCTCCTCCCACTATCTCATCTCCCTGGTTCCTCCATCAATGTCGTGGGAATCCATTTGGTCATCGCAAACCCACATCTGCGTAACAATGTAATTTTCAATACTTGATACTATCCAAAAATATTTGCATATTTTATTCTTTTTGAAAAAAACAAAAAATGAAATATATAAAAAAATTTCATACCTATATCACCGTAGGCGAAGTTTGGTGGCAATGGAATATCTAGACCTCCTCTGTAGTCGATTCCAACATAAGGGTAGTTGTCTATGAATATCACTTGTTGATGCCACCAAATGAAGAACTCATCATTGTAGGGGGTTGTCACCCTACCACCTCATAACCGCCTCATCACCTCGGTCCACCATGATGTGGATGGATCACACTGTTCACGTGGAATGATCTCTACTCTAGGGCTCAAGCCTGAAACCCGCTCAAGAAAAAACTACACAAGATAGATGTAAACCCGAAGTTCCTTTTCCTCCCCTGTTTGCAATCTATCAACCGACTCTTCATGTTAGCCAGTAGTGAGGTGCAACGATCATAAACCGTGGGTTGTAAACACTCCACTGTGTAAAAAATGAGTGGCCTTGATGCCTGGTGCAATGAGGCCAACCCCATGATCCGTGAAAATACAATAAAAATGATATTTAAACTCATATTCTCAATCACCCTGATGGGGAGTTGACTCCCTATTTTCTCTGTGACTGCAACACAGTGGGTGGCAATGTAGTCCTCTATGTTCATACCAACCCAAACTCCCCAGGCCTTGAGATTCACCACCTTTCCCCGAAGAGACAATCCTGTGATGAAACATATGTCCTCTACTTCAATTCTCAATGGTTTCCCATCGAGATTGAAGGCCTCTGTATCCGGATCCCATAAGTTTAGTAGCATTTGGACCAGCCTTACTTGAGCCCTCATTCCTTTGAGAGCCCAAAATTTGTAAGGACCACATCTCTTTAGAACTTGTTGGCCCCCTGCATATCTTTCCACTTTTGCATCTACTTCCTCATGCTCTCTCTCTCTCCATTCAAGTAACATCTTGCAAAAGGAAAACTATTCTTTGAGTCAAACTCTTTAAAAAACTTTGTTTGCGGACTTGTACACGAGATGTAATGTTAACAGTCGTGTGTAGGGCCACATATTCACGAGAATGTTTTGATTTTTCCATGTACATATCTCCATATACGCGACCCGATGAACTATAGCCCACGCACAACCTAATTCATAACTTGCTCCCTCTAAAACTCGAAAAATGAGGACTAATTTGAAATTTTAAACCATTAGAAATGAAGAGGAGGGTAAGAGCGCTTACTTGGTACAGACGGTTGTTAATTCCGTCGATCGTACCTCCCTCAATTGGCACTTGAAGATCATGGGCAAATTGGTCTAAAATGCACTATGTGGGTAAAAAAGTAAAATGGTATGGTAAAATTGGTTATTTTTTACTATTAGTTGAAAATTTTTACCCACTTTACATAGTTTTTGATAATTTTTCGACCTAATGGACTAATAATGCAGTGGAAGGAGTTGGTTTTGGTGGTTTTGTCTAGGGATTTTGGCAGTTTTCTAGCGTCATATCACCTGTTCATGACTTTGAAGGTATTTTCTTTTACCAACATATAGGATAGGTTGCCACTCGATCTTGCATATTTGCATTATCCTATGACTTTGATCCATATTCCTTAGGTACGAACCCATTTATTAGCGACACATAACCTTCCTACTACTATTATAAGTGTCGTTATTGAATGGTAGAGGCTTACCAAACATGGGCGCCCTAGTTAGAACCTATGTGCCATATGGTGCCCATGTAGAGATTATTCCATAGGATCGGGAGTCCCTTATAGTTCCAATATGACTTTGTGTTCTAACCTCATAGAATCCTTACTCATAAGCATTATAACCTATACCTATGGGACTTCTATCGAGTCTTAGTTAAGCTCTTTTCTAACTCTATAAAAAAGAGAAAATATTGTCGAGTGAACTTGTCTCTTTCAGACTCGTTAAATGGCTTTGAAAGGATGTCTATTTGGTGTAAGTTTAACCCTTTTTTCATACCAAGTATACTAATTTCAAAAAATGAATACTCTAGTCACTAGTGGCTATAAGAGTTCTCCTAGGTATTGTTTTATACTTTTTCGGGCCTAGGGGACTAAATTTATGAAAAAGGACATTATTTGGCGTTAAGTTGTAATTGAATCCCATTATCCTACTTGTAGTATTGAGCCTATTGCCAGTTCCCGCTTTCTCGGTACAAGCCTATTACCTCAACAATTTGCATCACCAACCAAGCATAGCCTTGTTTATATCCTTTGCATCTTAACAACCTGTACCCTAAGAGGAAATATTCCTTCAATTTTCCACATCCTACATGCACCTCCTTGCATTGAGCATAGGTATGTTCCACTGTTGGAACTAGTTGCTTACTTGCGACACTCGTTTCCTCCATTGTATCATAAAATTCATTTGCCTATGAACAAATAAAAAAA
>ML826573.1:33965-45993 GCA_009831015.1 Picea engelmannii
TGGTACATTTCTGTTATATTATTGGATATCCGAGATATCTCTATACATTTCTTTATTATATCTCCACTCTCATTTCGTGCCGAAAATAATCCGGATCAGTGGTATCAGAGCAGGATGTTCTTGATCATTTTTTTTCAGTGCATGTCCCCAACGAGGTCCAAGTATAGCAAGTTGGGTCTCGAGCTTGTATCTCTTGAAGAAAATCACTCTGACATGCCTAAGAACCCCTCCATGGTGGAAGAAAATAAAAATGATGGAG
Source organism: Picea engelmannii (assembly GCA_009831015.1). Classification (NCBI taxonomy): domain Eukaryota; kingdom Viridiplantae; phylum Streptophyta; class Pinopsida; order Pinales; family Pinaceae; genus Picea; species Picea engelmannii. The sequence continues at coordinate 34,225 of ML826573.1, forward strand.
AAGACGATTCTATCAATTTGTTGCTTGAGCAAGATCTCACATGACAGAGGGACGAAATGATGGATAATTTTTCCCACATCCTTCAATGCCTATTGATAGCAACATGCACATATTCATCAAACAACCACTTTGGAAGCACCTCTCCTTTCAAGGTACAGTTTAATTTTGATATTCCCATATTTGAAGGTTAGATAGATGCGAATGCCCTAGAAAAATGGTTAAATATGTTCGAAGGTTATTTCTCTGTTCATAATTTTTCCGACAGGGAAAAGATCACCTTTGCACTCCTTAAAGCTATCCCCCATGTAAAACATTGGTGGGAAACTTACTGGGAGCAAAGTTCCACATAGGAGTCTCAAATATATGAGGCCAAGCCCACTTGGGATTTTTTTGTGGATGTGGTAAAGGAACAATATTACCTTGTTGGAAACTACGAGGACCAATACGTAAGATGGACCACACTATGGCAAGAGAGGGGCCAAGCAGTTCCAGAGTTCACCAATACCTTCCATACCTTGCGCACCAAGTTGGGTATCAAAGAATCCAAATGACATTTGGTTCTGAAATACCGTGGGGCTCTACAAAGATACATCCAAACTGAAATGGATTTTCTGGACATCTCATCACTTAGTGATGCTTATCGATATGCTGTTAAAATCGAGCAGAAATTTAAGCACTAGAACAAATGGGAGTTTGGGTCTGAAAATATGCAACAACCAAACTATGATAAAGATGACCCTAACAAACAATCTCTCGAAAACCATTCCAAGCCACAGGAAAAGAAGGGTTACGGGAAGACAAAGAAGGACACCGAAAAATGGTGCGATTTCCACAAAATCCCCTGGCACAACACCGATAAATGTCACTCAAAAAAATCATTGGTGGCCGAGATCAAAGACAAGGAGTTAAACCATGATTTAGAATCTGATTATGAAAATACTGGTAAAAGACAGATCATCGACGCAAACCCCACTGCTATTGTCACGACTGCAACAATTCAACCAGAAGAACCAACAGATCCTTAAGAGGGGGAGCACCTTTTTCATTCATAGATGTGGGTGAAGGGGACCCCACTGCATTTTATTGTTGATAGCATAAGACAGAAGAAACTCATCTCAACAGAGGTCGTCAAACAATTGGATTGTCGACAACACCACACTTGCAACCATACAACATCAAGTGGCTTTGCCAGGGATGCGATATTCGTGTCATCCAACAGTGCCAATTGTCATACGACATCCAACCCTTCAAGGATGAGGTATTATGTGATGTTTCCCCACTGGATGTATGTGATCTTATTGTGGGACAACCATATATGTGGAAGCACCATGATGTTTATGAGTCTCGACCCTGCAGTGTCATTGTTTCTCTGGGGGGTCATCTCGACAAAATACTAGAGGTAGTTCTGACTACTGTTCCACCTAAATAGTGCCGCAAGGTAGTATCTCATACTACAAAATTTAGCTTCTTCCCAATCTGTTCAAAAGTTGAACAAAAGGATACAACAACCACTACAACCTCGACCCAAGCACCTTCTATCCAACAGAATCAGGTCGACAAGATTGAAAAAAAGTGTAAATATTCCTTCTTCACACAAGAATCTCATGTAGCCAGACTAGTTAAAAATATCCAACCCTTCCAACCACATGTTCGTGACAACCTTCAACAAGCTAAGCAACACAACTTCTCCAACAAGGCAAGCAACTCATCAAGATGCAGATTCAACAAACACTTTTCCCTCTTCCCCGGGCACTCAACACAATGGAGACCATTTCTTCCTAAGGAGGGAGGATTGATCCAGGTGGATATCATTGGCCACCCACCTTTTTCAACTGGCTAAAAACAATTTTTTGTCAATTTTGGTAATTTACTATTTTAGCAGTTTTTAACTTCTGGGGCCATTTTGAGGGATTAAATGAAGGTTTTTTGGGATTGAGCTTCTCAATGATAGATGAAGGTTCTGATTGATCCCCCTAAATGAATCTCCTCGACGATACCTTTCCAATGAGCTATCATGCACCCTAAACAAGGATCGTATGCCAAAGTTATGCCCCCGGGAAGTTGATAAACCAAACTACCCAAAACGGGGTCCACAAAACTGTTGGCTTTTCATCTTCCAGGGTTAGGGTTTTGGATTTTCTTTATGATAAAAAGTCCTTTAGATCCTCATTGTAAAATCATCTTCTTGAATATGCGAGTAGCGGACACATCTCTTCTCAGAGATAAGCTGCCACCATTCTAGCGAGTCTTTCACTCTGTATTTTTACAGTCTTTGTACATTTTCATTCATTAATAGAAAATTGGGTATTACTGTATCTCTGTGTTTATGGTTGCAGCTCTGATACATTTATGTTATATTATTGGATATCTGAGATATCTCTGTAAATTTCTTTATTATATCTCTACTCTCATTTTGTGCTGAAAATAATCCAGATCACATGTCACTTTTGAACATAGCACACAATTTTGAGTCCACTTGTTATCCAAAGTTTGGGTTTAGCATGACCATAGGAAGTTGAGCTCGTTAATTAGATTTTACTTCTCTGACTGGTTACTCTTCTAGTCCCTATGGAGAGTTTTATTGGTGCTTCCTGCATCACAAAGTTTCATTATCAAGTCTATGCTACCAATGTCCTCCATATATCTCATGCTCTTATTCAAAGGATGTCTATAAGCCTGTATCGATCATTTCTCAAAACTCTTGACTTTGCATGTCAGCCATACCCTCAGTGTGTCTCAGAGTTACATGAAGCTGTATTCCTACCGTGCACTCTGATCCTACTTTCATTATGGGTAGGTAACCTTGAACCCAACAGTCGACATATCCTCATTGGTCGCTGACTGGGGGGTTTCCCTTGTGTTCAACGACAAGAAATATATTCACAAATTGAGATTCATGCAGTGCCTTGGATGCCATTAACCTTATTGGTGGTTTCATCACCTTTGTCGATAGTCTTCCTTATTGGTTGCTATTTAGAGGGTCCTTTTCGTGCACTACTTGCATCTGGTGCATGCGAAAGACACACATGGTCATTGGTTCGTGAACATCCTCTTCATCCGAGTTCCTCCAAATAATTAAGCTATTGCTTTGTACCTCATGCTGACTTATGAGAGATAGGATAATTCTCTCCTTTCAGTGAGTCTCCTTCCATCGACTTCAAATCATCTATTCTTGAAATGAGGCCTAGAGTCCTATGAGTACCTAGAGGTTTGCAATCATCAGTGGCAGGTTCTCTTGCCATCGACAGTTGGAATACATCAATGTCTCTTGATCGATGGATTATTCAGTGTTTGACCTCAACACCTTTATTCACAGTGGTAATAATGTACTCTATGCCTTGATACCTACTTTCATTATCGGTAGGATGTCTCACATTTGTTAAAAATATACCTTAATGACCGACATTCAAACGAAGTCTCACTGTGTTCAACCTCAACTCCTCTATTCACATGATATATATTTGCACCTTTGGCAGATTGTGTAGAAGACTTGAAGACAACAATTTATAGTAGCAACTTTCCTGAGCTGTTGCTATCATTCATTGGACCAATACCTATATGACATCAGTGATTGTGGGAGATCAGATCGTACTCCATTGTATACATATATCTTCATATTTATTTTGAGACTGGTTTTCATTAGGCCTTTTTCGTGACTATGACAGCCTATGGCATGTATCTACTTTGTATTTCCTATTCATGGACATGAACAATTGTTCGGTATATTTCCACATGGTTCTGCAGTGTAATTCAGATTGGCAGCCATGTGTAAAAAGTCAATATGGATTTTAACATTCTCATGAGAAACTAGTTCTTCCAGCTGAGTCTCCATTACTCCACTTCTGGGACTTATAATGTATTTCAGCCATCACATATACTCCTCTAACCTCACACATTAGGGGGCATCTATTATAGAAAGTTTTTCCTCACCCCATGCAACTTGATCAGAGGGCCTTTCCATTTCCCTATGCAGACTTGAAGTCCCCCTTTTCACTTCCCAGAGCCAAAAAATCATATTTTCCACATATACGTGCCCTACAAGTTAGACAACATGCGTATATGCAGGTTGCACCACTACAACCTGCGTACATTGAGTTTGGTGCTAAAAATTAAAAATCGTGTCGAGTTTCCATGTCACGTCACGAGATCCATGATCCTTGACCTTCCATATACTGGAAACGTTCTGACTCAACCCTTCAGTTCCATTTGAAGGCTATAAATTGGGCCATATCCAAACTATGGAAGAGGAGAGAATTCAACTTTTGAGAGAAAAGATACTTTGGAGAAATTTTCACTTCACATCGAGTCTACATCCCTTTGTCCTTTAAAGTCTGAACACATTGTTCAACCCCCAAGCTCTTCCCTCTTTAATGGATAACCTCATTGTCTCTCTTATATGAGATTTCCTGTAGTGGAGGCCCAACTGGAAGGGACTTAGTTTCTCAGTTTTGAGACGTGCCGACATAGAAGTTTATCACTTATACACTTTTGTTGATCATATTTTAATAGAAATACTCTTTTCTCATCCAATTGATATCTTGCAAATATTTGAATTATTATTCCATGGGCGTATTTGTTATGAATGTTAATGTATTATGCTATTGTCTATGCTAACTTTATACATTATCACCACATTCTTGCATATATTGGTTTTTGAGGACAAGTTGCAGGTATAAAGCTTTGAGTTACATGCTTAATGGTGGTCGTCATCGAATGTCTGTACGAGGTAGGCTCTTTATCTTGTCTTGTTAACATTTTCATTTATATAGCATACTTGGGATTATAGTTGATTTCTGCAATCATTCCGTCTGATGTGGTTTACCCCATGCCATAGAGTGATTTTCCTCATAACAATGTGTGGAAAATAAATTTTATTAAATGGGTGTCATGCACTTAGATTTAAAGCAATTCGATCTCTGCAATGTATTTATGTTTGCAATTTTTCTAGTTAGAAGGATTTTTACTTAGCCATTTTTCACGTTGTGTGGAGGATTTTGCTATTACCATGTACCTACAATTTGCATAGCTATATCTTTCACACATTTGCATTGGGTCATTTTTCATGTTGTGTGGAGGATTTTTCCATTACCATGTGCTCGCACTTGGCACAACTATATCTTCTCCACATCCACACTTCACACATGTATATGACCTGCACAACCAACAATCTATTTTAAACCCTTGTGCTAATAATTCATACGATTCATACTCCTTCACTCTGGTATCCTGTTTTCAACTCTTGTTAGCAGAATTCATATCACTCATGCTCCTGCATTTCCRCACTTCCACACTCTRGGGTAATGTTTGTCTTTCAAAAATTTCCTAATCAAAATCCTTTTTACTTTTCCATTTTCCAGGTTTCATTGATATTTTTCTATGACCATATATCTATAGTATACATAGACATATCTTCCGAACCCRTGCACTCTGCAGAGATATGTCTCCATTACAACCAAGACTTGGTCTATTTTCAGTCTCTGTGTCGATAATTCATATMAATGATCCACCTTCATGTCCACATATCTACACTTGTGCACTTCACAACTATATCTTYGACACTTCCGCATTTTGCACARGTATACCCCTTGCACAACAAACACTTTGTCTATTTTCAACTCTTGTGCRRAGAATTCATACAACTCGTCATGTTGCACTCCCACACTTCCAATACTTCAAATAGTTTCAAAATGACATTTTCTATTTGCAACCCACTCAAGAAAGTAGAACTTGCATTTTAATCGATTTCCYGCGTATGCGAATTTAGGATTCATGGTAATCGACACCAACACAAGATATTATAGTTTCTATTTGTTTTTAGTTATATTCCATTCCTAATTGCATACAAGTTATTGAAGTGGGGTATAGCGATATAAATAATTTATTTTGAAATCCCAGGACACACACTGTGTTAAGTTTTTTCTTGGCAAAGCAATGAAACAAATTAATTGGAAAACAAATTAACTATAAAATTTATCTTATCACGTCTTCATGTGTTTTAAATGCATTGGAACAATGGAAGAAAATGAATTGGTTGAAGCCCATGGATATAATAATTTAGAAGCAAAAATGTTGTGTTGAGAAAGAATTGGGAAAAATCATATTCAAGGCTTGTATAGTTTTTCCAGATTTGTAATCATAGAATTGAAGTTGGAAACTTTTGGAGAAATGTGTCTGTACATAATAAAAAGTGTAATCATATATGTTTTTGTAATCCATATAAGTTTTTCCATATATATATATATATATATATATATATATATATATATGTCAAACAAAAAATAACTTGTCATTTGGAAGGATGTGTAGATATCTGTACACAATACCCTATCGAATAAGAGAAATATTTCACTTAATGCAATAATTAAACATCATGCTTGTTATTCAAGTTTGATTGCATTTGGTTCTAGCTAGGCTAATTAGAATATTATTATTAGTATTTATTATGAGACATATGTATCATAGATACTATAGTCAGAGATATATTCAGTTACACCAATTTGCTTAAATTAATAAATAATAGAGTGATTATTCCATGTTAGGTCACAAGCATGCCAATATACAAATCCACATTAATATCTCAAAATAGAGGAAATATAGTTGTGATTTGTTGTGGGACGATCATGTGAGATTGTTTCTAACAAGAATTTTGATGTTGTGGACATATGCATATGACATTTGAAATCAACATCAAATTTGTTAAAGATATCAAGGCCCGAGTAAAAATTTCATGTCAACAACAATTATGAAAACATTCAATATCAAAACTTGTTCCAAATGCAATTTAACCCTAATAACAATATATAAACATCTAGTTCAATGTTCATTAAATTTTTGACATAATTTAATTGTAAAAATTTAATACAACAACTCTACAATATTAAAAATGTTCACTAAATACTTTGGAGTCTAAGCAAAAATGGAATAACAAGAAAGTAAGAAGGTGATAAAGATAAATTTATGTATACCGAAATCCTGAACTTTCCAAATTCTACATTCATTATATCGCAAAAAAGATATGATAAGGAAGTAAAAAAAAACAAAAGAAAATTCATTAATTCTATTGTGAGTTATGTTATAAATGTCAATTTTGTTGTGTGGAATACTTTTTCTTTTTAATCTCTCCTCCTGGTTAAATTTTTAAATAGCATAATGGGAAATTTCCATGTCTACAATTGTTGTTCCAGTGAAGCAAAGAAATGTCCATATGTCTCAAACAACTGCAGTTGATATATAAAATATTGTAATTGTGATGTAATTTAACTTAAAGATATATTAACATATAAATGATAACACATTGACCATGGAAAAACATACCGTTTCTTTGTCATCGTCTGTGTTTCCATCTTTTATATGCAAAGTGTATTGCGATCCAACTTTTGTAGCGAGGTTGACAACAACTCCAACAGTGCCAATTGGATACATGTCTATATTATTTGCAAATTGTTTGATTGTTGTGTCTAGTATGGAATTGTATTCTTTACAGGTTGGAGGCATTGTCTCTATAACATTTGATTCAAGTAGCGGTATAACACGATCACAATCACCATGTTTGTAACTAATTTTTGGTAGAATTTTGAAATTTGTAATAGATATTCCAGCACCCAGAATAATCTTTTTCTCATGTCTTTGAATGAGGTGTGCAGGAACAATGAATGTAACTCTCATCATGCCATTTTCATCTGTCATATCAACACACAAAATTTTGCATGATCTATTCACTTTATCCAAGTATGTGTTGTAAACAACCATCACATCTCCAATGAATACTTCTCCAGTCATGCGACTATTCAAGTCCTCTGTTGAGACAATATTCCGAGTTGCATAACTCCATTGTCGTATAACAGTGACATAAAATAAACAATATAAATAAGAGTTTCCATATATTTTTTGCACAACCATAAAATTTACATTTTTATATGCATAACTTTCCAATTGTTCCTATTGCACATGGATGGTTGCTTCAATTGTACCTGTTTTTGTTACACTTGACTCTCCAACATTGATTGCTTCAATTGTAGGAATTCCTATTTTGCTTGAACTGAACATAGTAATTTTCAAATTGCACAAATACCTAATGCTATTTGTTTCTCATGTCTAAAAGAGAGTTTATAAATATATACATATGTCTTTGTTACTGTTGCATTGTCTAGAGGAAATATAGCTTATGAATATTTACCTTTGACTCTGTTGTTGGGCAGATTTTGCGATGCACTAGTGTTAATACTTCCCTGTCTTGTTCAAATTCTCTTGATTCGAACATGGAGTATGTGAACACTAAGCACATGCAATATATTCTATATTATGTTTACATTGACATATGCCTTTTTTTTTCTTCCTTTCTTTTCTTTGTTTGTTAGATGCATATTAAATATGCAATACACAAAGTACATTGTATACTACATAATACATAACAATGCAAAAGTGTTAATTACATGTCCAAGATTGAATTGCCAAAATGCCTACAAATGCAAAAGATTTGCGAACTGTAACGGACATCGTAACCGACAATGACTCTTTAGCAATGTTCATTGCAACAAACTTGTGCCTTATGTTGAAAGATCTGTATGCATTTGCACAACACTTAGAATCACATCTTTTAATTGAAATGCAACAACAATGAACAATGAATGCAACAACCATTGGATGATCTTATGGAACTAGAAAAATGTCGGTTTATGGCAGAATACATTCAAGTGGTTGAGAAGAAGACACATAAAGAACGACATGATCCTAACATTTGACACAAGATTTTACAAGCATGATCTTTGGTGTTGTTATAGGATAGTAAATCCCTCAAACACGCTGGAATGTTGTTCATGCGTTGACTAGCCACATTTCACCTGGTACATATCAGCGAAGTCGATCGAAATGGAGCATTAACCTCTCAAAGGGATTATGAATGGAAGACAAACAAACACCTACTATGACACACATAAGTCAAATCCATTGTGAAGTCTCAAAGCATTGCAAAAGCTAGTGTAGAATGGCACTATCATAGCATAAAAAGTAGATATCTAAGCATAGAATAGGTGTAATTACAGATTCATTGGCAGGACATGACCCACTCCGGTCACACAGGAGAACAATACAAGTTGACAAACTGACAGGTTTGGAAAATTTCAGCCAATAGGAAAAGTTATGGGCATCATACATGACATTGGACAAGATATCACGCTCGCACGAGTGAGCCACACACTACACAATGTTTCGCAACACCGAAGCATTAAGCAATTTGATTTAGCCAGATCACACGGGTATGATGCACGCAAAAAGTTATGATGCCACACTCTGTAACGGCCATTAGCAATACAATGAATCGTTGTCATTACAAACAACATTAAAGGAACCTATATTTGAATTGAAGCATATCAATATAGGAATACTATGGCATGGAGCCAACTGGAAAATGACCACATGATTTTTCGGTCATCTTCCCAACTATTTAGACCACTTTTCAGGACCATATTATTTGGAGGGAACCTCCATTGCTCAACAAATAGAGCTCCCATCAATTTCCAATTGAGCAGTTCCAACAACCATTTAGCCATCGGGTCCATTTATCCCAAGAATTCTAGTTCCACCACAAGGTCCCAAAACCCATGGATTCTTCTAGTAGGCATGTGGTTTTGTACAACTCACAGTTCATGCATACGAATTGGAGTCCTAAGGTTTCACTCTCATGTCAGTTGAAGTTGGGAATGCAACTGTTGGGAAGGGGAACCAACCTATAGTTCATAAGAAATATGCCCAGGGTTACCAAATAGTTTCTTGAACTGTGCTTCAAATCTTTTGCAGTACGCCAACTCTCTTAGTCGACACTAGTTGTGCTTAGTGTCATGGATCAACATCTTTGTTGAACCCGACGAGACCCTTCTCTGGCATGCCTCCTATATTAGTTGTAGTTGTCCACGTCTTCCTCATTATGAACCAAGATAAACAAGGAAGGAGGATGATGGTGGTTATGGCCTTTGGAGGGATTACTCAGTGCCAACTGTTTGCAAGTTTCTGAGTAAGTGGGACAAGTTTTAGTTGTAGGACTTGGCCTAGTCAGTGCTTGGATTTATGGATTGTAGGATGAAGTACGTCTACCCTTCGCTGGTCCAAAGCAAGCCCAAGAAGAGAGAGGTCAAGATCCTAGAAAAATGAAGTGAAAAGCCATTTTTTAGCTTCAGGGCGACTTGACTCATTCAAAAACCTGTGTTGAGATAGAACCACAACCCAGATAGATGATTTGCACTTACTCAAGAAAAATATGCAGGTATACAATTGTTGACCCTAAAATTTTCTAAGTTACTCTCTCTCTCTCTCTCTTTTATATTGTACTTCCATACTTTGAAAATTTTTGATCCACGACGAAGTTACAAATCTTATCTTAATTTCTGCCTCCCCCAAATTGCATTGCCATATTTCGTCGCCTACAAATTGTACCAACACTTAGCTTTTCCTTCATGATTTTCTCAGAACAACGGACTCGTGACTGTATAACTTTTTTCTTCACTCGTGTCCATAATTCCATCCATCCTCTTTTAAGTACTTAACATTATTTCAAAATTCCGAGTGCTCCTAATTCTTTTAAGAAATCTTCAACTGTGGGAGCAGAGTTTGTATCATATTTTGAAAATTCTCTTTCAATTTCTTCATCCATCTGCTTTTTTATACTTAGCCGATTTCTCAATACTTTATGCATCTATTCAATGCTTCAATACTTAATATTTTAATATTGATCGCGAAAGCAGAGTTTACTTCACCACTCCAAAATTTTCCCGTTCTTTCGTCCACTTGCCAGCTAACACTTAGTCATATTCCGAAATCTTTCAAAAGAACACATAAGCAAACTTCTCTCATATTGTTGTTTCTCCGCTCTGCCGTGAATCTCTTCCCTTTGTCACATTAACCAAAAAAATTTAATGTTTATCCTATATGAAATGATAGATGGTTAATACATAAGGACCATTGTTAATAGCGTATTCTTCGAGACTCTTCTCATAAATTCAAAATTAAATTCGCCAAATCACTCTTTGAAATAAGAACTCTAGTGGTTAATACGAAGAAAAATCATTTGGTAAATACATAAAGAATATTCATCATTCATGAACTCCTGAGAAAGATGGCGAGAAGATGAGAGAGATTTTGTGGTGATACATTGAATACATTTGCACGAGAATACTTTAAAAACCATTGGTCAAGGGCTTATAGATATTATTCTTCATTGTCGCTCGGAGAAAAGAATGGAAATGATGTATGGGTATCTGGAATCGCTAAAGTAGGATGTGTCCCGGAGCTATTTGATGCCAAAGACTTGGTAATATGGTGCATGAACAATTTCAAAAAGGATCAGAGAATTATCAAGTTAAATGGATGGCCCCCAATTTCATTATCGCTAGCAACTTTCAGTGAAATGCTCAAATTACCGAAACCTACAACAAGTTTCAAAGTCAAGCAAGCCAAATATTTCATAAAAGCTAAAAATGGTGGTAGAGATTTGTTACCCTAATGTTTCAAAGACCCGACTATAGTCCTAGAGGATTTATCTACAATTCAGGTCATTGTATTTAAGACACCTTACAAAGAAATGGCTTGGTTACTTGTTAGGGTATTAGGACAAGAATCAACTTCCACTATCCCACGCCTATCTCTTTATATCTTGTATTATTCTGTTCAAGGAAAAAGGATTTTTGATTGGTCTAAAATTACATCCTCTGAGATTTCGTTCTAGCTCTAAAATTTCAATAAAGATTAGAAGTTTTACATGTCTGTGTACTTGGTCTT
>ML826573.1:48775-62938 GCA_009831015.1 Picea engelmannii
TTTGAACCTCAACAATTTTTCATGAACCACACGGTTTCAGTAGGGTTCAATGTATCATATATAAACACATACATACATGGAAAACAAAGCGAGGAAAACAATTCTGAAGGAGTATTGATTGGAGACATTGAGACAATTTTTAGCATGAATGAAGCTCACAAACAACATGGAAGGATTGTGAATGAAAGAAGTTAGAAGTCTCAAAGTTCTTCCTAGAAAAGTGTCCCTCCCAAACAAAATCCCCAAAATGTTACTTAGGAAAAACAAAAATATTTGGTTGAAAATTCAGGTGATGGTGATGATCCTCAACGTCCAAAAAAGGATAATGAAAAACCCCACAAATTTCCACTAACTAGTAAAAGGAAAAGACAAAATAATCAGCCATAAGTGGAGGAAGTCATACCTGGTGAAGATGCTCTTCTCGAACATATGGAACTTGACACAAACATTGAAGACATATTATTTCCAAATGATGAGAAAAGAATCCAAATCGGTGGAGAATTGGCAACTTAGGAACCTATATTTTATGAGGAAGAATCTCTGACCCTCCACAATGCATTATTTGATAAAGACTTGAAGAGGCTAGTTCTTGAATGTATGAATTCAAAGGGAAATAAAATCAAAGATGCAGATATGGATTTGAATAAAGCCCTACCATAAAAAATCGCCCAAGTTTACAAAGTTACTGGTGATGCTTTAGAGGTTTTAGTTGACCAAATGGAAGCTGAGAATGTGAAATTAAAAGAAAGAGTCAAAGAATTGGAATGCGCTTTGATGCCGCCACCTATCTTTGTAAGTCCGCTAGTAGCTATTCAACTTGGGAGAAATCTTTATGGGACACCCGAGTCGAGCTCAAAATTGAAAGGAGCGTCAAGCTTGTCAGCTGCAGTCATAAAATTTATTGGTGAAAATATTAAAAATAAAATGTCTCTTATTATGGAAGCCTGGGATACAGGGAGAAATATTGTTTAATTTGGTTCAAAATTAAATAGTTTCAAAGAATATGTCCAAGCTTATTTGAATAATGAAGAAGGATTTTACAAAGATGTTGTTATTACTTTTATTTTGAAAGTTTCTGGTATGACTGAGCTAAAAAGTAAAGAATAATATCTACCTTCTCCAACTAGAATCAAGTAGCTAAAATCCTATTGGATAAAAAAGATAAAAGTATTGAAAGAATTGTTAGAAGAATGTGATGTTGTAGTTGTTAAAAGGGAAGCATTGTATCATAAATTGACTGAGATAGACCTGGAAGGAACCACATGAGAAGTACCTGACCCAGAATTAATCTTGAATTCAATATTTATGACAAGACAATAATTTGAAGAACCCGTGGAATTACTAAAAGGCTTGTATGTCGAGAAATTTAATAGCATAATTGAATATATTGAAAATGAAATCGAAAGTTGGTTAGTGAGTTATGAAAATAAAAACAAAGACATAGAAGACACTCTCCACCAACTTTCATATGAATTGAGAGAATTAGAAGGAATATTTATTGATATAAAAATTAGACAAGAGATAAATGTGGCCCCAATGAAAGAATACATAAAAGATTGGTTAAAGCGAGCCTTAATCAAGATACCTGAAAAGGATAAGTCAACGACAGTTGAAACTGATCATGCAACCGCCAAGAAAGATGATACAAGAGGCACATCAATAGGAAAATGAAGGAGAGAGATATACCATCACAGTAAGTTCCAAATTGATCACATTCCTTTCCTTTCTTCCCTTAGAATTCACTCAATTATATTTTATTTGTTATAAGGTAAATATAACTGACTTCAGATTGCTTCCTCTTTTCTTTTTTTAGGTCTTGAATCCTCCTTGCTCCATTCTAGTCCTGTTCCTACTCTTTCTATTTACATTTGTTTATTTTATGGTCCATAGGAGTGAATCCCAGTCCAATCTTGGACACATGCCTTTTTATTTTCTTAAGACTATTAAAGACCTTTCTTTTAGAAAAATCTAGAAAGCTACTTCGAGGTTAATTTTAATTGTATCTTTGAAATTTGAGCATTTGAGTATAAGCTATTTGGAATTAACCTATCAAATCATGTTTTGATTTTAATGAAAAAACTCATTTAAAGTTCTTTGATTTATATGGGCCCTTCATTTCTCATCACAAATATTTAAAACTGTGATGGATGTGAGATTCATGTTAGACTTATTGCTTTTGTTTTATATTTCTGCAAATTTGATTTATATTATGAGTGAAGATTCCTAGTCCATTTCTCAGGAATTCTTGATGTATGTGTCTTTTTTTTAATATTTTCATTTATTTGAGTAAAAAATATTTAGAGTTTGCTGTCAGCATTCTCCCATGTTTATATTGATGTCCCAAGATTTTCGAAAATAAATCCTTAAAGAAATTCAAATAGGAGTACCACCTATATAAAAACGAAGGGGGGTTTTAAATCCTCATGAGGTTGTTGTTTTGATATTAACCGATTCAAACATCAACAACAATACAGTCACATTCATAAGTCTCACAATTCAAGATAACATTTTTCTGACGTCACAACACTAGTTGAGTCAAGGATGACCAAACTAATAGTGTTGGAGGTGTGTTAGCACTGAATGTTAGTGTTGGAAGTCTGTAACAGGGTCCAATCTATGTGGAAAAAGAAAATAGAACACATAGCGCATAACAATACAACCATTATTGAAATAAGCAAAGTACATAGTACAATTCTATGAAATGCACTAGTCTGCTTTTGTATCTATAGTTGGCATCAAATGAAGATAATACAAAGTGTTTTTTCCTTTTGCAATCCAATATGCCTTTTCTCAGTTTAGTGGATATCTATTTTAATGCTTTATGTTTATTAATGCGTCAATGTATTATCAACCAATTAGTATAAGTCTAAGAATTTTCCTTGAATACATAGTCCATTCACATTCGATAGAAGGCTAAGTGGTCCATGTGATTCTCATGTCGTCTCAGGTGACAACTTCTTCGATGCACCACTGAACATTGAATATGCGGATGCCTTGGGGTTTTGATGGTCAAATCTTGACAAACCATGGATCTTCAACCCACCAGGTATAAGAGACATGCGCGAGCAATATGCACTTTGGATTGTATACACTACCATGTACTATGAATATAGATTACTACATATGTTTATAATTTACCAAAAAGAAGGTGTTCATTGCATTATTGTTATCGACATACCTCCTCTTTGGACATTGTTTATGAGTTTCTTCTCCTGCATCACTTGTAACTTCTTAATTTCATGCATTTGTTCTATTTCATTTTGATGTGAAAGTAGTGAAAAAAATGGAATGAACAAACAAATAATTTCTTATGTCAAAACTACATGAAATATACAATATTAACAAATAACAAATGAAAAGCAAATCAATAGAATATTGATTAAATTAGAAATATGTACCTTTTTCAATTCTCATTCCATGTTCGTTTTTTTGTCCTATTTTCTTCTTAATCGTCGGTGATTGTTTCGATGTATTTCAAAATCGAACAAAGAAAATAACTATGCAAATGGATTTCAACGAGATGCAAATGCAATGAAAATTGTTGATATTTTATTTTCTTTGTGATCATAATTTGTACGATACCAACTGCTTTTCATCTGCAACACAATTTCTTAATCCAACACAGAAAGAAGATTTTTCTAAATATGTAACAAGAATATGAAAACATGCTTTGGTTCAACAAGAAGGAAATAAATGTTAGTAAATATGTAAAAAGAATATGGAAATATGCCAATATGTATTCCGTTGTCTATGTAATTCAAAGGTAATATGCTAATGTTTACTATGATTTACATGCATTTCAGATTGCAAGTAGAAAACAAATTGTATCATGATCACTCCAATATGTATTTAATATAAAAAATTTGGATTGTTCATTGTTCGCATTTGACCAGACATGATCAATTAAATTTTTTTGTACATGTTTTTTTTTTGTCCAAGAAGAAATGGAGATTGTGACTGTACATGTAATTTTCCAATCTTTTTGTTTTCTCGTTGCATTGAGACATGTCAATATTCAAGTCTCCTAGAAGAACTATGATTTCGTTTGAATGAAAATTACATAATTCTTTTATAGTGGCATTCACTATGTTGGTCATAATTGCACATGGTGTTGCATAGATATTGATAATTGCAATATGAAATCCTTTGACTGTTACTCTTGCTACAAGCACCTCCACATTTAATTCTTCAAAATACATGTGTTGCAATATTGGCAGATGTTTTTTGACTAGTATCATCACCCCATGTTTATTGCAATTTGATATGCAATTGAAACTTGGAATCTATTCATTTTGTATCAGCAACATCATATATGTTTCTTGAATGCAAAAAATATCATATTGCATTGTATCATAGTCACTGAATATGGCATTAATATGTGCATGAAAACTATGCCTATGTGGTGAAAGAATTGAGATGCATGACTTTAATTTTACAAACTTCCAATCGTATTCTAGATTCTAGTTTGCATTGTTGCATAGACGTTGCATCTCAGTAATGATATTTTGTTTAATGCTGAAGTTATCCATTGTCAAAGCATTTAGAAGAAACAAAGACTTCATGTTTCTTACATGGGACAACATTGTATACACCAATCCATGTCTTCATATCCTAGTAGGATAAAATGCAACATTGTCCAAGGTTAGACCTTGTGATCTGCGTATTGTACGTGCACATGCAATTTGAATTGGGAATTGTTTACAAATTTTCAAATGGTTCGTCTTTGTTATTGTCGATATTGGTTTTTCTATGTGCAATATGGATATCCAATTAGGCAAAATGTCTATGCTATATAAAGAAGCTAACCTGGTAGCTTGGCGATGTCCAATATGCAGATCATAGAACTTTATCCACAAAACATCAACCTTATCTATTTTGGTGTATGCTTTGATTATTCCATCTACACCATTCACTAAACCATCTTGCGAATCATTTACATGCATATATTTCAACAAACATATCGAATTTTAGGACAAGTTGCAGAGGAAAAGTTGTTATATGTTCATGGTATCATACACTACCATGGTCGTCTTCCTCTTCATCAATTGCATTGATTAAAAGTTCGTTGCTAGGAATAAGTGATATCATAGACTTATTATGAATTGCAACATATTTGTTTTGTTAAAACATGTTAGGAAATATTGGATCTGTTATCGCACTAGTTGTAGGTTGGGAAAAGCCTGACCCAACCACAAAATTATGGCAACTAAGAGAACACCTACCCATTGTTACCTTAAGTAGGTATTCCCATCACTTTAGATATGAAGTAATCACCTTAAGGGGGGAATTCCAGTGACCGTAGGGGAAAATGAGATGGAAAGTGGTATGATGGAAGTGTATCCCCTATAGGTCAAGATACTAATTGTCGAAAGGCTTGGGAAAGAGTCTTGGTGGTAGTCAATGGTTTCTGAGATGTATGAGTACCTGGAAAGGGTGATTGTACCTGTCCGAGACACAAGAAAATCCAAGTATGCATTTAATATGTTAGGTGGTCCATCAAGTTAAGCTTGTTGTCCTTAATTGTAGCAATAAATAAAAGTTTATATCATAAATAAAAAGATAGTAAAATATGCAAATAAAGATGCTAAAAGTCTAGTATAATAAGCAAGAGACAAGCTAGCAAACACTAGTTTAGCTCAAGTATGAAAGAGAAAGACTTTAGTATGAAACAAGGCTGGAATGAAAAAGTGTTGCAGAGATACTTTTGCAGCCTTATCTCTGTAGCATTTAAGTTAGTACAACCAATAGATCAACCATCAAAACTTGCCAACAATCCCCCCAAAAAGTGTGCTAACTTTAGTAGATTACATGGGCAAACTTTTAACAACTTTAGATGATTGAGTAGTGAGTTATTAATGAAAATGAAATTAGGGTTTCTGCTGCCCTAATGGATGTAGATAAAATTTAATAACAACAACATGAAGCACTTGAAAAAATATGACACCCTAGTGGCTCAACCAAGCATAAAAAACATAAAATTGATTCCAACTTAGACAACCTCAAAATATTGAGATTTCACGTTAGCCAATGCAAGATTTTATTTCTCCAACACAATTATACTAGTGCCTTTAGCTATTGGGTTATGGAGTCAAGTAAATAAAGAGCTAACAATGCTATCTCCTTAGGGGTGTAAACCCTCTTACTCCCTAAGGCAAGCAAATGCTAACTAGGAGATACTAGGAGGGTGTAATCCCTTTTACTTCTCCTAGTAAAACCTTGTGAAACAAATACCTTTTAGACAATGATGATAGATAATGGTGGGGTTTTAAATCCTTATACTCCCCAATAAATCTAGAAAATCAAACTTGTAACCAAGCAATGAAGCATCAACAAGATAAATCCTTACCTAGTCCAAGAAATGACAAGATAAACCTCTTCTTACCAAGATAAATCCACCAAAAATGCTAAAGAAAATCTCTAATAGAGGTAGTGCACTACTTCTTCCACCCAATAACATAAAGAAACCAAGAGAATAGCACAATATATAAGAGGTTTCCCAAAGAGGGCACAAATTTCAGCTAGTAAGGCTTCACATAATGGGAGAGCTATGATGAAAATGAGATACAAATGATATCTATTTATACTAAATGTCTTAAACATAGTTTGTCAACTTAATTTAGGGTAAAAACAACATAAGGGGACAAAAACCCTTATTTTTCCACTTTACACAAGTAATTCATTTTTAATTCAAACTTAAAATTTAAAAAATACAAACTCTAAAATGACGTCACCCCTCTAAGGGTGACATTTTGACTCTTTGAGAAAGTCGTTGGAGAAGAAATTTGAAGTTATTGGGGCTCATAGAGCCTCCCTCTCATGTGATATAGCCTCCTCCCACCAATTCATGCCAAGTGTCAACAAATAAAATCTTCACCACCAAAACCCTAGCCCCACTGATGATGTCAACTCCTCAAGGGTGACGTATTGTCCCCTGTAAGAGAATCCTTTGGTATGTGAGGGATAGTAAAGGTCCTATAAGGTGTCCTCTAGGCCTCCAAAGGAAATTCATCATGATTCAACATGTCGACCCTTGAAATCCAACCTGTGGGCTTCAAGCCCCATGGAAGCCCAAGCTAAGCTTGTTCCTCCAAAACTGTCCACCAGTTGGGTCCTATAAAGACAAATAGATATGCCTTCCAAGGATCTCAAGTCAAAGAATCATGATGAGTAAATAAAATCAATAAAGGATACAACTAATCAAGCACATCTAAACCACCTCATCAAAATAAACTAATGCTCAAATATCCTATGCAATTTTCCAAGTTTAGGTATGGGAGGGTTGACAAAATGACCTATTGGGTGAATCGTTCCTCAAGTTTAGGGGTTTTTCCCAAGGGGGCGTCCTTCTAAGTCATGTGGATGATGTGAAATAGATGAGAGGAAGAATTTTGGGAATGGGATTCATGACATACAAGGGGTTGTAGTGTCTCACTTATGGGTGCCTTTGTAGAGGGTGTGTTGCACCTTCGTTTTCAATGCATCCTTTTTCCAAACCCATTCAATGCCATTAATTAATTAGATATCAAAAAACTTGGGTACTCCCTATTGGTGAATAAATTATCTTCAGGGGAAGTTCCATAGGGACACTTGAAGCTAGAGATACACAAAGTACCATATGCAAGGAAATTAAAGGACACCACATGAGTGTACGCACCTCAACAAGTGGGGACATTTATATAATGTTAATTCGCTTTTGCAGGTCTTTGATTTTTTAGGAGAAGAGGTTAATTTCTCTCAATACCTATTTGTGAGAGCATATAGAAGGTTCAGAAGTAGGCTTTTATCTTTTTTCAAATGTCTCCCCTCTGGGCCTTTATCCCCTTCTTCCCATGAAATGAGGGACAATCCCTTCTTGGGCCAATACACCAGAAAGTCCCAAAAGATGTGGAGATGAGGGGATGGAGTGTGGAAAGTGATAAGTATGGTCAAGAATGGCACGATGAATCATCCAAAGGACCTCCCAGTAGCAACCCTATCCCTGAGGGTGACCCACTTACTAGGGAGCAATGTCAACCACCAAGGTAAACAAGGAAAAGTGCATAATGTCCAAGAAAATGTCACATAATCAAAAACAATAATAGACATAACAAACTCAAATGAATCAAATATTGAAATGACACTCACCATAATACCTGAATTGTATCTCATGGAGCAAGACCCAATGTATTCCAGAGGCCATCTGATGTGGTGGATACCGTCATGATGAACCTGAAGTTGTGGTGGTGAGGTGGGTCTTAGTCTGTGCAAGCATACACTATTGATCAAGTTGTATCTTGGTACTCCATGTCTGCAACCCAAGGGACTCAAGAAATCATCTCCTTAGTTATCCCTAGGAGTTGGGGATAACAGGGTCATTTGGAGCAAATCAAATGCAATTCATATTGATATATTCTAGATCATTTTTTGTTTGGATATTTTTCCACATCCTATTCAGTATTGCAATAAAATTTTCATTTGTTTGTTGCATTGTAATATACAACTCATGACACTTTACTCCATCTCTCCAAAAGTCATATGCAATTATTTTCATGTTCATGGTAGGGTGCTCAAATATCGGGGAGTCATGTATGGGTTGTGCTTGATAAAGATCACCACAAAATACCATATTTATGCTTCCAAAGTACTTTGTTTGTACATGTTTTATGCTTATTAGTTGATTATCAGTGGAGAATAGGAATTGGCTTCCGACTAGAGAAGATTCGTCAATGAGGACAAGTTGTAGTTCCTGATAAAGCTTTGATAACATGTCTAACATTTCTTTGCTAAGTGGAAGGAATTGTGATTTGTTGAAAGGAATTAGAAATGCATAATGGATTGTTGTTCCACCTGCATTTAAGGTAACTTTACCTGTGTATGCCAGTATCAATCCATTTGGTTTCAAATGATCGATTGTATTATCTGCATCATGTATTTATATAAGCATTTGGAATATTATTTTTGTTTCAAGGTTTTCCCTGTCCGTACCCCACCTGCAAGAAAAAAGTACAATGACGTGTGCATGTCCCTTAATTTATTTAGGGAAATGTCTTTGACAATTGCTTGTTGTTCTCTATTCAATAGTCTTCTAATTCTTTAATATTCTCTATTCTTAAGAAAAAATGGATGGCATGTGACTTGGAACCCAATATTAATTGATCTTTTGATATTTTGTCCTCTAGCACATTGCAAGTTTGCTTGCAAATCCTACTGTTTGCAGTGAACTGTGCTTGTTCCTTGTTTTGTCAATGTACCATCAATGTTGAGAAGGCCATTGCCTAGTTGTTGAATCACACTTTCCATATCGCCCCACGTTGGATTGATATTTCATGTAAAGTTAACTTCATTGGCTTGTATTGTACTTTTGTGAAAACCATAAGCAACCTGCCATGTAGTCCATTTATGTTTTAAAGTATGTTCACTTTTTTTGAAGAGGACATATAGTAGTAGTTTCTCTCTACAAAAATTTTCATAGTCAATGTATTTGCTGTATTTGACAAATCATATTACATTTAGTTTTTTCCTTTTCGATATGTGTGTACCATTTTTTTGTGATTGGAGACAAACTCAACAAGACATATATTCTTAATAGCATGTGGGCATTCAATGTAGTAATCAATAATAGACCTTCTGAGTCATTTGGTTCTTGTTTTAATAAAAAGGTCAGTTTAAGGACAAATGTGCATTGATATGTTGGATATGTGTTTATAAATATGCACTCTCTTTAATTGAAATTTAGTGGCAGAGAAAGCACTATATGAACTGCTTGATGGGTGGACATTTGTTGAAGATTGAGAAATGTATTTCCAAGTGTACGTATCATCTGCATAGCATCAATTTTTCTTTTTTCATGCTCTTTATGCATCCTTCTAAATGCATTTTCATCAATTTTTCAACTTTAGTCATAAATGGATTGCAATATGATGTTGTTGTATATGCATTCAGTACAAACTGTACATCTATGTTGGCATTCCATAAATTTGGCATGTCCTTTGTAAAGTTGTTGTTCCAAATATGTGAAGGTTTTTTTTTAGGAAAATTGTCAGTCTTTTAGTGTACATTGTATTAGCCACAGGTACCCATCCCCTGCTAGTCCCATTTGCATCAAGAATTATTCGAAGCTAATTAAAATGTCATAGTTGTTTTGGTCTAGTGATGCAAACAAATAGTTTGACTTCTCATCGAGAGCTTTCTCTGCTAAATTAATCGCTTCAAGAATCATTGTCATTCTCATTAGTGGCATAGGGAAGTTGTATAGGCAACATGAATTATTTCATTTCTTACAACTTCTTGTATGGAAATTCCCATGCGATTTGGCAGGATTTGGATGTAGATGATCTGTGTCGTAGGTTATGTACTTTTCCAAGAACTTCACAATTTATGAATCATTATTCTTTCCATATATTGAAACATCTTCTATCCACAAAAAACCATTTTCATGCTTGATTCCTCTATTCTGGAACTCTGTCACAAAGTAATAGTCAAATGATCTAGGTGGATATCGGTGGCCACCCACCTATTCCACTGGCTCAAGTAATATTTTTCAATTTTGGTTGTTTTTACAGTTTATCGGGTCCTAAACTTATGGGTCCATTTTGAGGCCGTAAACAATGTTTTTTTTTGCTCTAAAACACCTTGAATATAGATAAAGGAAGATGATAGGATAAAAAAAATGTGTACTACTCAACTAGACCTTTCCAACAGTGTATCGATCCCCCTAAACAAATATCGTATGCAAAAGTTACAACCTCAGGAAGTTGACGTATCAACTACCCCCATAAGGGCCCACAAACCTTTTGGCGTTGCATCTCTCGAGGTTAGGGTTTTGGATGTTTATGGTTTTCTCATTTATGTTTTATGTTAAAAATTCCTTTGGAGCCTCATCATACTCATCTTCTTGTGAATGAGCATAGCTGTCACATCTCTTCTTAGAGATAAGGTTCCACCATTCAAGCAAGTTTGTTTCATTATGCATTTTACAGTTTTAGCATGTTCTCTTTATTAATAGAAGTCAAGTTTTACTGTATCTATGTGTGTTTATTTTTTATACATCTGTATTTCATTTTGTTTCATTTTAAAATATAGATCAGTGGTATCAGAGCGATCTTGTCTTTTTTAGTTTCTCTGTGCATGTCCCCAACGAGGTCAGGGTCTAAGGAGTGGGGACTCAAAGTAGTTGAGCCCTTGCAAGACCATCCTCACCGACCCCGACAACCTTCGTTGGCAGAAGAAAAGAGAGATGAGAGAGTAGGATATCCTTTTAAACTATTTCTCGAGGAATCCCTCGTGCGACAAAGGAATGAGATGATGGATAAGTTTTCACAGATCCTTCGATGACTACAAACAACTAACGCATCTTCATCAAGCGGCCACTTTGGAGGTGCTGCCCCCTTCAAGGTACAAGTGATTTTTTATATTCCTGTATTTGAAGGTCAAATAGATGTAAATGCCCTAGATAAATGGTAGAATCTACTAGAAGGGTATTTTTCGGTCCATAATTTTTTCGATAGAGAAAAGATTACCTTTGCACTCCTTAAGATTGTCCCCCAAGTCAAGGATTGGTGGGAGACTTACAGTAAGAAAAGGGCCACTAAGGAATCTGAAATATTTGTGGTTTCACCCAATTAGTATTCTTTCAGGGATGTTATGAAGGAATAATACTACCATGTTGGAAGCTACGATGACCAGTCCGTGAGATGGACCACACTGCGACAAGAAATGGACTAGACAGTGCCATAATTCACAAATATCTTTCATACCCTACACACTAATCTGGGTATCAAAGACTCCAAATTCCATATAGTGATCAAGTACCGCGGTAGTATGCATAGATACATCCAAACAAAATGGATTTTCTAGACATCTCATCACTAGGCATGACTTATTGATATGCTGTCAAAATCGAGCATAAATTTAAATAGAAGAAGCGGGAGTTTGGATTTGAAAATTCCTCACAAAAGAAGCAAGGAAAAGGTAGCCCAAACCCATAGAACAAAGGAAATATAAAGGATGGACCCCCTTAGGACAACCATTCCAAGCCACAAACAAAGAAGAGTAATGAGAAGATGAAGAAAGACCCTGAGAAGTGGTGTGAATTCCATAAAATCCCCTGACATAACACTGATGAATTTTGCTCGAAGAAGTCACTGGTGGTCGAGATGAAAGCCTCAGAGTCAGAGGTAGATTCTGAATCTGAATTAGATCTAGACAAAGGGAATCAGATCATTGATGCAGAACCCAGTGCCACTATCGCTACCAGTAAGGTCCAACCAAGTGAACCAAAAGAACTAGAGGAAGGTGAGCACCTTTTTCACTCACAGATGTGGGTGAAGCATACTCCACTCCACTTCATTGTTGATAGCGGAAGCCAAAATAACTTGATCTCAACAGAGGTCATTAAGAGGTTGGACCTACTGATGATAACACACCTGCAACCCTACACCATTAGGTGGATCCACCAAGGGAGAGATCTTCACATTAGACAACAGTGCCAACTGCCCTATGAAATCAATCCCTTCAAGGATTAGGTATTGTGTGATATTTCTCCCCTTGAAGTTTGTGATGTTCTTTTAGGCGAACCATACTTGTGGAAACATCATGCTATATATGAGTCAAGACCTCATAGTGTTATTATTACTTTGGGTAGACAATTGTACGCAATACTAGAGGTAGCTCTGCCTAACGCCATTTCTTTGATCTCTACTAAGCAATGCAAGAAGGTCATTTCCCAAACCGAGAAATTTTTCTTCTTCATGATTTTCTATCAAAGTGAACAAAAGGTGGCTGCCACGTCCATTGCTTCTACATAGGGCCTCTCCACGCAACTAAAGCAGGTGGAAAAGGTAATGGAAGAATAAAAATACACCTTCTCCTCACCCACTAAGGTATCGATGTACTATAAGGTCAAGAATTCAATCGATCTAACCCTCAATACATCGCTACCCAATGGGACAGTATATCGCCACTCTTTGATGGAAAAATGAGGAAATCAAGTGCCATATCCAAGATTTGCTTCAAAAGGGGCACATTCGACCCAACTCCTCACCCTACAAAATCCCAATTGTACTCAGGAAGAATAAATATGGGACCTGGAAACTCTGTATTGACTACAAGGCCCTAAACATAATCACAATCATAAATCGATACACAATTCCCAGAATTGACAACCTTCTTGAACAACTCAAGGGGGGAAAGTAATTAAGTAATATTGATATTCAACTACCACCAGATACCAATAGAACATACTGATGTATGGAATACTACTTTCAAGTCCAAAGAAGGTCTTTTTGAATGGCTAGTCATGCCTTTGGTTTAACAAATCCTCTAGCAACTTTCATGAGGTTGATGGATGATATATTGTGGCCCTTCACCAATTATTTTGTGATGGTATATCTGGATGACATCCTCATATTAAAAAATACTTGGGCGAAACACTTGCAGCATATTCAACAACTCCTTCACACGATGTGACAAAACAAGCTATATGCTAACTTGGAAAAATGTTCCTTTGACATGAACTAGGTACAACACCTAGGCTACATTTTTTATCAGCATGGTGTGCATGTGGATCCAAACAATATCTAGTTCATTCATTGATCGAATTGGATATTTTTGGCCACCCAACTATTCCAACTGGCTCAAAAAAGTTTGTTGGTAACTTACTATTTTTAGCAGTTTTTTCGGTTCCTAAACTTCCGGGGCCATTTTGAGGGCCTAAACAACATTTTTTTTTCACGATCGAGAACCTCAATAATAGTCATAGGATTTTAATGAGCCCCCAAAATGAAGCTCCTTTTTGATACCTTTCCAATGAGCTATCGTGCACCCCAAATGAAGATCTTATGCCAAATTTACGCCCCCAGGAAGTTGATACACCAAACTACCCAAAATGGGGTCCACCAAAACTGTTGGCTTTTCATCTTCCAGGGTTAGGGTTTTGAATTTTCTTTATGTTAAAAATGAATTTAGAGCCTCATTGTAATAATAATATTCTTATGAATGTAAGTAGCCATCACATCTCTTCTCATAGATAAGCTGGCACCATTCTAGCGATTCTTCCACTCTGTATTTCTACAGTTTTGTACATTTCTCTCATTAATAGAAATTGTGTGTTACTATATCTCTATGTTTACTTTTATATCTCTAATATATCTCTATTATATTATTGGATATATATATATATATATA